>CAWKZR010000076.1:0-122000 GCA_963854355.1 Epinotia brunnichana
GATCCTGGAGAAATCGAGGGAACTCTTAAAATTTTATAGGTAATTTGAAGTCGGTTAAAACTTTGTTTTGAAAGTTCAATTATCATGTTTTTAAAACACTAGGAAACGGACCTAGGGAGGTAAAAAATATCCCATAAAACACATTCCATGTAAAAAATAAGCCGTCTCGAAACTCTTTCACAGTAAACAGTGGTGAGATATTTCGTTTTTTGCCTTTTTCTTGTGCCATCATGTTGTATATTATAGTCTTATGGTGTAAATAATACTTTGATTGGGATTTGGGATTCATTGATAACAATTTCATGTATTTAAATTAATTTGAAGGAAGGAATGATCCGACTTTGACTTTGACATTGACATTGACATTGTCATTGACATTGACTGACATTGATTGACATTGACTTTGACTTATGAGTTGTACTTTGACATTGACATTGACTTTGACAATCTGACTGACTGACTTTGACTGACTGACTGACTGTGACTAAGTATGTCTGAGTTTGACTTTGACTATAACTTTAACCAGTAAAATTGTTACTTGCATTGTACGTAAAATTCTAACTTGTAAACTAGTAAAAAATCTCTTATTAACTTGATTGATGAATTTTGTAAAAAAGCATGTCATATCACTTTGCCATGTCAAACTAGTATTTAGAATCAATTAAAAACAAAAAAAAAATATTTAAAAATTGGTCAAGTGTGAGTCTAATTTTAATTTTTCCATACATTTTGTCATCAAGCGCCTGATGAACAATCCCGCAATGTTTCACGTTTTTTACAAACTTCGACATTTTTTATCTCTGAAACGGTACAAGCTAGCGAAAAACTGACTTCAGATTCGTAATACAGTATGCCTACTCTTTGCAAAAACATTTTTTTTTCTTCAAAAAAAGAGAAAAAAAATTAAAAAAAAAATCTAACCCGGGTCTAAAATTTTTGTTTATTGACCTAGAAAAAAAAAAAAAATGCCATTCGACGCGGAATTGAAAAGAATTTCCCGCAGGTGAATACTAGCAAAATAAAAAATACAGTTTTTAAAATAAAAAATAAAAACCAAAAAAAATTAAAAAAGTTGTATGGGAGCTCGCCGAAATGGGGGGGTTCGACCCCAAAGCAAAAACACCACAGGTGGGGCAGGGTCTAAAAACCCCTTGTGCGAAGTTTCAGCAAAATCTACCGAAATTCGACCGTAACCTATCCTATCCTATCTATTATTAACCTAACCTATCCTATCCTATCTATTATTAACCTATCTATTATTAACCTAACCTATCCTATCCTATCTATTATTAACCTATCTATTATTAACATTGACTTTGACATTGACTTTGACATTGACTGACATTGACTTTGACATTGACTTTGACATTGACATTGACTTTGACATTGACTTTGACATTGACTTTGACTGACATTGACATTGACTTTGACACTGCATAAGTAAGTTTGTAATCCTATACAAATACATGCGGTGACAAAGTTACTTTTGCAGTTCCTTTCTGCAAAACTATACAAACGTTATATGCGGTTACACATTGATTTTGACTTTGACATTAACTTTGACATTGTTTTTGACATTGACTTTGACATTGACTTTGACATTGACTTTGACATTGACTTTGACATTGACTGACATTGACTTTGACTTTGACACTGCATAAGTAAGTTTGTAATCCTATACAAATACATGCGGTTACAAAGTTACTTTTGCAGTTCCTTTCTGCAAAACTATACAAACGTTATATGCGGTTACACATTGATTTTGACTTTGACATTAACTTTGACATTGTTTTTGACATTGACTTTGACATTGACTTTGACATTGACTTTGACATTGACTGACATTGACTTTGACTTTGACACTGCATAAGTAAGTTTGTAATCCTATACAAATACATGCGGTTACAAAGTTACTTTTGCAGTTCCTTTCTGCAAAACTATACAAACGTTATATGCGGTTACACATTGATTTTGACTTTGACATTAACTTTGACATTGTTTTTGACATTGACTTTGACATTGACTTTGACATTGACTGACATTGACTTTGACATTGACTTTGACATTGACTTTGACATTGACTTTGACATTGACTGACATTGACTTTGACATTGACTTTGACATTGACTTTGACATTGACTTTGACATTGACATTGACTTTTTCCATACATTTTGTCATCAAGCGCCTGATGAACAATCCCGCAATGTTTCACGTTTTTTACAAACTTTGACATTTTTTATCTCTGAAACGGTACAAGCTAGCGAAAAACTGACTTCAGATTCGTTATACAATTTAACTACTCTTTGCAAATACATTTTTTTTTCTTCAAAAAAAAAGAAAAAAAATTAAAAAAAAAATCTAACCCGGGTCTAAAATTTTTGTTTTTTGACCTAAAAAAAAAAAAAATGCCATTCGACGCGGAATTGAAAAGCATTTCCCGCAGGTGAATACTAGCAAAATAAAAAATACAGTTTTTAAAATAAAAAATAAAAACCAAAAAAAATTAAAAAAGTTGTATGGGAGCTCGCCGAAATGGGGGGGTTCGACCCCAAGGCAAAAACACCACAGGTGGGGCAGGGTCTAAAAACCCCTTGTGCGAAGTTTCAGCAAAATCTACCGAAATTCGACCCCGTAACCTAACCTAACCTAACCTAACCTAACCTAACCTAACCTAACCTAACCTAACCTAACCTAACCTAACCTAACCTAACCTAACCTAACCTAACCTAACCTAACCTAACCTAACCTAACCTAACCTAACCTAACCTAACCTAACCTAACCTAACCTAACCTAACCTAACCTAACCTAACCTAACCTAACCTAACCTAACCTAACCTAACCTAACCTAACCTAACCTAACCTAACCTAACCTAACCTAACCTAACCTAACCTAACCTAACCTAACCTAACCTAACCTAACCTAACCTAACCTAACCTAACCTAACCTAACCTAACCTAACCTAACCTAACCTAACCTAACCTAACCTAACCTAACCTAACCTAACCTAACCTAACCTAACCTAACCTAACCTAACCTAACCTAACCTAACCTAACCTAACCTAACCTAACCTAACCTAACCTAACCTAACCTAACCTAACCTAACCTAACCTAACCTAACCTAACCTAACCTAACCTAACATTGTAATAATAGTCCTATGATCGAATAATCGTATCACCGAAATTTGTATCGCATAATATTTAGCTGGCATACTGTAATTTGGCACAACGTTCTTTGGCAGAATCGTACAATGGCAAAAAAGTCGGTTCTGGCGCTTCGCCGGCCGCTGCCGCGGCACGCTCGCTTCGCTCGCTCGGCTCGCGCGCTTAGGGTCGCAGTACACCTAACACTCCTCCTCGCTTCGCTCGTCGTCGTAACCTACACCCACCCTGCCTTAATTATGCAAAAATAAAGTCGGTGATATTACCTGTATGCTTCAAGAAATTCGGCGGAATATACGTAAAGTTCTGCGAAATTAAATTCGGCCATAACAGACACACTGTATACTTCCAGATTGGTCCCGTTGTCACCAGAATCCAGTTCTGATGATGGGATCCTGGAGAAATCGAGGGAACTCTTAAAATTTTATAGGTAATTTGAAGTCGGTTAAAACTTTGTTTTGAAAGTTCAATTATCATGTTTTTAAAACACTAGGAAACGGACCTAGGGAGGTAAAAAATATCCCATAAAACACATTCCATGTAAAAAATAAGCCGTCTCGAAACTCTTTCACAGTAAACAGTGGTGAGATATTTCGTTTTTGCCTTTTTCTTGTGCCATCATGTTGTATATTATAGTCTTATGGTGTAAATAATACTTTGATTGGGATTTGGGATTCATTGATAACAATTTCATGTATTTAAATTAATTTGAAGGAAGGAATGATCCGACTTTGACTTTGACATTGACATTGACATTGTCATTGACATTGACTGACATTGATTGACATTGACTTTGACTTATGAGTTGTACTTTGACATTGACATTGACTTTGACAATCTGACTGACTGACTTTGACTGACTGACTGACTGTGACTAAGTATGTCTGAGTTTGACTTTGACTATAACTTTAACCAGTAAAATTGTTACTTGCATTGTACGTAAAATTCTAACTTGTAAACTAGTAAAAAATCTCTTATTAACTTGATTGATGAATTTTGTAAAAAAGCATGTCATATCACTTTGCCATGTCAAACTAGTATTTAGAATCAATTAAAAACAAAAAAAAAATATTTAAAAATTGGTCAAGTGTGAGTCTAATTTTAATTTTTCCATACATTTTGTCATCAAGCGCCTGATGAACAATCCCGCAATGTTTCACGTTTTTTACAAACTTCGACATTTTTTATCTCTGAAACGGTACAAGCTAGCGAAAAACTGACTTCAGATTCGTAATACAGTATGCCTACTCTTTGCAAAAACATTTTTTTTTCTTCAAAAAAAGAGAAAAAAAATTAAAAAAAAAATCTAACCCGGGTCTAAAATTTTTGTTTATTGACCTAGAAAAAAAAAAAAAATGCCATTCGACGCGGAATTGAAAAGAATTTCCCGCAGGTGAATACTAGCAAAATAAAAAATACAGTTTTTAAAATAAAAAATAAAAACCAAAAAAAATTAAAAAAGTTGTATGGGAGCTCGCCGAAATGGGGGGGTTCGACCCCAAAGCAAAAACACCACAGGTGGGGCAGGGTCTAAAAACCCCTTGTGCGAAGTTTCAGCAAAATCTACCGAAATTCGACCGTAACCTATCCTATCCTATCTATTATTAACCTAACCTATCCTATCCTATCTATTATTAACCTATCTATTATTAACCTAACCTATCCTATCCTATCTATTATTAACCTATCTATTATTAACATTGACTTTGACATTGACTTTGACATTGACTGACATTGACTTTGACATTGACTTTGACATTGACATTGACTTTGACATTGACTTTGACATTGACTTTGACTGACATTGACATTGACTTTGACACTGCATAAGTAAGTTTGTAATCCTATACAAATACATGCGGTGACAAAGTTACTTTTGCAGTTCCTTTCTGCAAAACTATACAAACGTTATATGCGGTTACACATTGATTTTGACTTTGACATTAACTTTGACATTGTTTTTGACATTGACTTTGACATTGACTTTGACATTGACTTTGACATTGACTTTGACATTGACTGACATTGACTTTGACTTTGACACTGCATAAGTAAGTTTGTAATCCTATACAAATACATGCGGTTACAAAGTTACTTTTGCAGTTCCTTTCTGCAAAACTATACAAACGTTATATGCGGTTACACATTGATTTTGACTTTGACATTAACTTTGACATTGTTTTTGACATTGACTTTGACATTGACTTTGACATTGACTTTGACATTGACTGACATTGACTTTGACTTTGACACTGCATAAGTAAGTTTGTAATCCTATACAAATACATGCGGTTACAAAGTTACTTTTGCAGTTCCTTTCTGCAAAACTATACAAACGTTATATGCGGTTACACATTGATTTTGACTTTGACATTAACTTTGACATTGTTTTTGACATTGACTTTGACATTGACTTTGACATTGACTGACATTGACTTTGACATTGACTTTGACATTGACTTTGACATTGACTTTGACATTGACTGACATTGACTTTGACATTGACTTTGACATTGACTTTGACATTGACTTTGACATTGACATTGACTTTTTCCATACATTTTGTCATCAAGCGCCTGATGAACAATCCCGCAATGTTTCACGTTTTTTACAAACTTTGACATTTTTTATCTCTGAAACGGTACAAGCTAGCGAAAAACTGACTTCAGATTCGTTATACAATTTAACTACTCTTTGCAAATACATTTTTTTTTCTTCAAAAAAAAAGAAAAAAAATTAAAAAAAAAATCTAACCCGGGTCTAAAATTTTTGTTTTTTGACCTAAAAAAAAAAAAAATGCCATTCGACGCGGAATTGAAAAGCATTTCCCGCAGGTGAATACTAGCAAAATAAAAAATACAGTTTTTAAAATAAAAAATAAAAACCAAAAAAAATTAAAAAAGTTGTATGGGAGCTCGCCGAAATGGGGGGGTTCGACCCCAAGGCAAAAACACCACAGGTGGGGCAGGGTCTAAAAACCCCTTGTGCGAAGTTTCAGCAAAATCTACCGAAATTCGACCCCGTAACCTAACCTAACCTAACCTAACCTAACCTAACCTAACCTAACCTAACCTAACCTAACCTAACCTAACCTAACCTAACCTAACCTAACCTAACCTAACCTAACCTAACCTAACCTAACCTAACCTAACCTAACCTAACCTAACCTAACCTAACCTAACCTAACCTAACCTAACCTAACCTAACCTAACCTAACCTAACCTAACCTAACCTAACCTAACCTAACCTAACCTAACCTAACCTAACCTAACCTAACCTAACCTAACCTAACCTAACCTAACCTAACCTAACCTAACCTAACCTAACCTAACCTAACCTAACCTAACCTAACCTAACCTAACCTAACCTAACCTAACCTAACCTAACCTAACCTAACCTAACCTAACCTAACCTAACCTAACCTAACCTAACCTAACCTAACCTAACCTAACCTAACCTAACCTAACCTAACCTAACCTAACCTAACCTAACCTAACCTAACCTAACCTAACCTAACCTAACCTAACCTAACCTAACCTAACCTAACATTGTAATAATAGTCCTATGATCGAATAATCGTATCACCGAAATTTGTATCGCATAATATTTAGCTGGCATACTGTAATTTGGCACAACGTTCTTTGGCAGAATCGTACAATGGCAAAAAAGTCGGTTCTGGCGCTTCGCCGGCCGCTGCCGCGGCACGCTCGCTTCGCTCGCTCGGCTCGCGCGCTTAGGGTCGCAGTACACCTAACACTCCTCCTCGCTTCGCTCGTCGTCGTAACCTACACCCACCTGCCTTAATTATGCAAAAATAAAGTCGGTGATATTACCTGTATGCTTCAAGAAATTCGGCGGAATATACGTAAAGTTCTGCGAAATTAAATTCGGCCATAACAGACACACTGTATACTTCCAGATTGGTCCCGTTGTCACCAGAATCCAGTTCTGATGATGGGATCCTGGAGAAATCGAGGGAACTCTTAAAATTTTATAGGTAATTTGAAGTCGGTTAAAACTTTGTTTTGAAAGTTCAATTATCATGTTTTTAAAACACTAGGAAACGGACCTAGGGAGGTAAAAAATATCCCATAAAACACATTCCATGTAAAAAATAAGCCGTCTCGAAACTCTTTCACAGTAAACAGTGGTGAGATATTTCGTTTTTTGCCTTTTTCTTGTGCCATCATGTTGTATATTATAGTCTTATGGTGTAAATAATACTTTGATTGGGATTTGGGATTCATTGATAACAATTTCATGTATTTAAATTAATTTGAAGGAAGGAATGATCCGACTTTGACTTTGACATTGACATTGACATTGTCATTGACATTGACTGACATTGATTGACATTGACTTTGACTTATGAGTTGTACTTTGACATTGACATTGACTTTGACAATCTGACTGACTGACTTTGACTGACTGACTGACTGTGACTAAGTATGTCTGAGTTTGACTTTGACTATAACTTTAACCAGTAAAATTGTTACTTGCATTGTACGTAAAATTCTAACTTGTAAACTAGTAAAAAATCTCTTATTAACTTGATTGATGAATTTTGTAAAAAAGCATGTCATATCACTTTGCCATGTCAAACTAGTATTTAGAATCAATTAAAAACAAAAAAAAAATATTTAAAAATTGGTCAAGTGTGAGTCTAATTTTAATTTTTCCATACATTTTGTCATCAAGCGCCTGATGAACAATCCCGCAATGTTTCACGTTTTTTACAAACTTCGACATTTTTTATCTCTGAAACGGTACAAGCTAGCGAAAAACTGACTTCAGATTCGTAATACAGTATGCCTACTCTTTGCAAAAACATTTTTTTTTCTTCAAAAAAAGAGAAAAAAAATTAAAAAAAAAATCTAACCCGGGTCTAAAATTTTTGTTTATTGACCTAGAAAAAAAAAAAAAATGCCATTCGACGCGGAATTGAAAAGAATTTCCCGCAGGTGAATACTAGCAAAATAAAAAATACAGTTTTTAAAATAAAAAATAAAAACCAAAAAAAATTAAAAAAGTTGTATGGGAGCTCGCCGAAATGGGGGGGTTCGACCCCAAAGCAAAAACACCACAGGTGGGGCAGGGTCTAAAAACCCCTTGTGCGAAGTTTCAGCAAAATCTACCGAAATTCGACCGTAACCTATCCTATCCTATCTATTATTAACCTAACCTATCCTATCCTATCTATTATTAACCTATCTATTATTAACCTAACCTATCCTATCCTATCTATTATTAACCTATCTATTATTAACATTGACTTTGACATTGACTTTGACATTGACTGACATTGACTTTGACATTGACTTTGACATTGACATTGACTTTGACATTGACTTTGACATTGACTTTGACTGACATTGACATTGACTTTGACACTGCATAAGTAAGTTTGTAATCCTATACAAATACATGCGGTGACAAAGTTACTTTTGCAGTTCCTTTCTGCAAAACTATACAAACGTTATATGCGGTTACACATTGATTTTGACTTTGACATTAACTTTGACATTGTTTTTGACATTGACTTTGACATTGACTTTGACATTGACTTTGACATTGACTTTGACATTGACTGACATTGACTTTGACTTTGACACTGCATAAGTAAGTTTGTAATCCTATACAAATACATGCGGTTACAAAGTTACTTTTGCAGTTCCTTTCTGCAAAACTATACAAACGTTATATGCGGTTACACATTGATTTTGACTTTGACATTAACTTTGACATTGTTTTTGACATTGACTTTGACATTGACTTTGACATTGACTTTGACATTGACTGACATTGACTTTGACTTTGACACTGCATAAGTAAGTTTGTAATCCTATACAAATACATGCGGTTACAAAGTTACTTTTGCAGTTCCTTTCTGCAAAACTATACAAACGTTATATGCGGTTACACATTGATTTTGACTTTGACATTAACTTTGACATTGTTTTTGACATTGACTTTGACATTGACTTTGACATTGACTGACATTGACTTTGACATTGACTTTGACATTGACTTTGACATTGACTTTGACATTGACTGACATTGACTTTGACATTGACTTTGACATTGACTTTGACATTGACTTTGACATTGACATTGACTTTTTCCATACATTTTGTCATCAAGCGCCTGATGAACAATCCCGCAATGTTTCACGTTTTTTACAAACTTTGACATTTTTTATCTCTGAAACGGTACAAGCTAGCGAAAAACTGACTTCAGATTCGTTATACAATTTAACTACTCTTTGCAAATACATTTTTTTTTCTTCAAAAAAAAAGAAAAAAAATTAAAAAAAAAATCTAACCCGGGTCTAAAATTTTTGTTTTTTGACCTAAAAAAAAAAAAAATGCCATTCGACGCGGAATTGAAAAGCATTTCCCGCAGGTGAATACTAGCAAAATAAAAAATACAGTTTTTAAAATAAAAAATAAAAACCAAAAAAAATTAAAAAAGTTGTATGGGAGCTCGCCGAAATGGGGGGGTTCGACCCCAAGGCAAAAACACCACAGGTGGGGCAGGGTCTAAAAACCCCTTGTGCGAAGTTTCAGCAAAATCTACCGAAATTCGACCCCGTAACCTAACCTAACCTAACCTAACCTAACCTAACCTAACCTAACCTAACCTAACCTAACCTAACCTAACCTAACCTAACCTAACCTAACCTAACCTAACCTAACCTAACCTAACCTAACCTAACCTAACCTAACCTAACCTAACCTAACCTAACCTAACCTAACCTAACCTAACCTAACCTAACCTAACCTAACCTAACCTAACCTAACCTAACCTAACCTAACCTAACCTAACCTAACCTAACCTAACCTAACCTAACCTAACCTAACCTAACCTAACCTAACCTAACCTAACCTAACCTAACCTAACCTAACCTAACCTAACCTAACCTAACCTAACCTAACCTAACCTAACCTAACCTAACCTAACCTAACCTAACCTAACCTAACCTAACCTAACCTAACCTAACCTAACCTAACCTAACCTAACCTAACCTAACCTAACCTAACCTAACCTAACCTAACCTAACCTAACCTAACCTAACCTAACCTAACCTAACCTAACCTAACCTAACCTAACCTAACCTAACATTGTAATAATAGTCCTATGATCGAATAATCGTATCACCGAAATTTGTATCGCATAATATTTAGCTGGCATACTGTAATTTGGCACAACGTTCTTTGGCAGAATCGTACAATGGCAAAAAAGTCGGTTCTGGCGCTTCGCCGGCCGCTGCCGCGGCACGCTCGCTTCGCTCGCTCGGCTCGCGCGCTTAGGGTCGCAGTACACCTAACACTCCTCCTCGCTTCGCTCGTCGTCGTAACCTACACCCACCTGCCTTAATTATGCAAAAATAAAGTCGGTGATATTACCTGTATGCTTCAAGAAATTCGGCGGAATATACGTAAAGTTCTGCGAAATTAAATTCGGCCATAACAGACACACTGTATACTTCCAGATTGGTCCCGTTGTCACCAGAATCCAGTTCTGATGATGGGATCCTGGAGAAATCGAGGGAACTCTTAAAATTTTATAGGTAATTTGAAGTCGGTTAAAACTTTGTTTTGAAAGTTCAATTATCATGTTTTTAAAACACTAGGAAACGGACCTAGGGAGGTAAAAAATATCCCATAAAACACATTCCATGTAAAAAATAAGCCGTCTCGAAACTCTTTCACAGTAAACAGTGGTGAGATATTTCGTTTTTTGCCTTTTTCTTGTGCCATCATGTTGTATATTATAGTCTTATGGTGTAAATAATACTTTGATTGGGATTTGGGATTCATTGATAACAATTTCATGTATTTAAATTAATTTGAAGGAAGGAATGATCCGACTTTGACTTTGACATTGACATTGACATTGTCATTGACATTGACTGACATTGATTGACATTGACTTTGACTTATGAGTTGTACTTTGACATTGACATTGACTTTGACAATCTGACTGACTGACTTTGACTGACTGACTGACTGTGACTAAGTATGTCTGAGTTTGACTTTGACTATAACTTTAACCAGTAAAATTGTTACTTGCATTGTACGTAAAATTCTAACTTGTAAACTAGTAAAAAATCTCTTATTAACTTGATTGATGAATTTTGTAAAAAAGCATGTCATATCACTTTGCCATGTCAAACTAGTATTTAGAATCAATTAAAAACAAAAAAAAAATATTTAAAAATTGGTCAAGTGTGAGTCTAATTTTAATTTTTCCATACATTTTGTCATCAAGCGCCTGATGAACAATCCCGCAATGTTTCACGTTTTTTACAAACTTCGACATTTTTTATCTCTGAAACGGTACAAGCTAGCGAAAAACTGACTTCAGATTCGTAATACAGTATGCCTACTCTTTGCAAAAACATTTTTTTTTCTTCAAAAAAAGAGAAAAAAAATTAAAAAAAAAATCTAACCCGGGTCTAAAATTTTTGTTTATTGACCTAGAAAAAAAAAAAAAATGCCATTCGACGCGGAATTGAAAAGAATTTCCCGCAGGTGAATACTAGCAAAATAAAAAATACAGTTTTTAAAATAAAAAATAAAAACCAAAAAAAATTAAAAAAGTTGTATGGGAGCTCGCCGAAATGGGGGGGTTCGACCCCAAAGCAAAAACACCACAGGTGGGGCAGGGTCTAAAAACCCCTTGTGCGAAGTTTCAGCAAAATCTACCGAAATTCGACCGTAACCTATCCTATCCTATCTATTATTAACCTAACCTATCCTATCCTATCTATTATTAACCTATCTATTATTAACCTAACCTATCCTATCCTATCTATTATTAACCTATCTATTATTAACATTGACTTTGACATTGACTTTGACATTGACTGACATTGACTTTGACATTGACTTTGACATTGACATTGACTTTGACATTGACTTTGACATTGACTTTGACTGACATTGACATTGACTTTGACACTGCATAAGTAAGTTTGTAATCCTATACAAATACATGCGGTGACAAAGTTACTTTTGCAGTTCCTTTCTGCAAAACTATACAAACGTTATATGCGGTTACACATTGATTTTGACTTTGACATTAACTTTGACATTGTTTTTGACATTGACTTTGACATTGACTTTGACATTGACTTTGACATTGACTTTGACATTGACTGACATTGACTTTGACTTTGACACTGCATAAGTAAGTTTGTAATCCTATACAAATACATGCGGTTACAAAGTTACTTTTGCAGTTCCTTTCTGCAAAACTATACAAACGTTATATGCGGTTACACATTGATTTTGACTTTGACATTAACTTTGACATTGTTTTTGACATTGACTTTGACATTGACTTTGACATTGACTTTGACATTGACTGACATTGACTTTGACTTTGACACTGCATAAGTAAGTTTGTAATCCTATACAAATACATGCGGTTACAAAGTTACTTTTGCAGTTCCTTTCTGCAAAACTATACAAACGTTATATGCGGTTACACATTGATTTTGACTTTGACATTAACTTTGACATTGTTTTTGACATTGACTTTGACATTGACTTTGACATTGACTGACATTGACTTTGACATTGACTTTGACATTGACTTTGACATTGACTTTGACATTGACTGACATTGACTTTGACATTGACTTTGACATTGACTTTGACATTGACTTTGACATTGACATTGACTTTTTCCATACATTTTGTCATCAAGCGCCTGATGAACAATCCCGCAATGTTTCACGTTTTTTACAAACTTTGACATTTTTTATCTCTGAAACGGTACAAGCTAGCGAAAAACTGACTTCAGATTCGTTATACAATTTAACTACTCTTTGCAAATACATTTTTTTTTCTTCAAAAAAAAAGAAAAAAAATTAAAAAAAAAATCTAACCCGGGTCTAAAATTTTTGTTTTTTGACCTAAAAAAAAAAAAAATGCCATTCGACGCGGAATTGAAAAGCATTTCCCGCAGGTGAATACTAGCAAAATAAAAAATACAGTTTTTAAAATAAAAAATAAAAACCAAAAAAAATTAAAAAAGTTGTATGGGAGCTCGCCGAAATGGGGGGGTTCGACCCCAAGGCAAAAACACCACAGGTGGGGCAGGGTCTAAAAACCCCTTGTGCGAAGTTTCAGCAAAATCTACCGAAATTCGACCCCGTAACCTAACCTAACCTAACCTAACCTAACCTAACCTAACCTAACCTAACCTAACCTAACCTAACCTAACCTAACCTAACCTAACCTAACCTAACCTAACCTAACCTAACCTAACCTAACCTAACCTAACCTAACCTAACCTAACCTAACCTAACCTAACCTAACCTAACCTAACCTAACCTAACCTAACCTAACCTAACCTAACCTAACCTAACCTAACCTAACCTAACCTAACCTAACCTAACCTAACCTAACCTAACCTAACCTAACCTAACCTAACCTAACCTAACCTAACCTAACCTAACCTAACCTAACCTAACCTAACCTAACCTAACCTAACCTAACCTAACCTAACCTAACCTAACCTAACCTAACCTAACCTAACCTAACCTAACCTAACCTAACCTAACCTAACCTAACCTAACCTAACCTAACCTAACCTAACCTAACCTAACCTAACCTAACCTAACCTAACCTAACCTAACCTAACCTAACCTAACCTAACCTAACCTAACCTAACCTAACCTAACATTGTAATAATAGTCCTATGATCGAATAATCGTATCACCGAAATTTGTATCGCATAATATTTAGCTGGCATACTGTAATTTGGCACAACGTTCTTTGGCAGAATCGTACAATGGCAAAAAAGTCGGTTCTGGCGCTTCGCCGGCCGCTGCCGCGGCACGCTCGCTTCGCTCGCTCGGCTCGCGCGCTTAGGGTCGCAGTACACCTAACACTCCTCCTCGCTTCGCTCGTCGTCGTAACCTACACCCACCTGCCTTAATTATGCAAAAATAAAGTCGGTGATATTACCTGTATGCTTCAAGAAATTCGGCGGAATATACGTAAAGTTCTGCGAAATTAAATTCGGCCATAACAGACACACTGTATACTTCCAGATTGGTCCCGTTGTCACCAGAATCCAGTTCTGATGATGGGATCCTGGAGAAATCGAGGGAACTCTTAAAATTTTATAGGTAATTTGAAGTCGGTTAAAACTTTGTTTTGAAAGTTCAATTATCATGTTTTTAAAACACTAGGAAACGGACCTAGGGAGGTAAAAAATATCCCATAAAACACATTCCATGTAAAAAATAAGCCGTCTCGAAACTCTTTCACAGTAAACAGTGGTGAGATATTTCGTTTTTTGCCTTTTTCTTGTGCCATCATGTTGTATATTATAGTCTTATGGTGTAAATAATACTTTGATTGGGATTTGGGATTCATTGATAACAATTTCATGTATTTAAATTAATTTGAAGGAAGGAATGATCCGACTTTGACTTTGACATTGACATTGACATTGTCATTGACATTGACTGACATTGATTGACATTGACTTTGACTTATGAGTTGTACTTTGACATTGACATTGACTTTGACAATCTGACTGACTGACTTTGACTGACTGACTGACTGTGACTAAGTATGTCTGAGTTTGACTTTGACTATAACTTTAACCAGTAAAATTGTTACTTGCATTGTACGTAAAATTCTAACTTGTAAACTAGTAAAAAATCTCTTATTAACTTGATTGATGAATTTTGTAAAAAAGCATGTCATATCACTTTGCCATGTCAAACTAGTATTTAGAATCAATTAAAAACAAAAAAAAAATATTTAAAAATTGGTCAAGTGTGAGTCTAATTTTAATTTTTCCATACATTTTGTCATCAAGCGCCTGATGAACAATCCCGCAATGTTTCACGTTTTTTACAAACTTCGACATTTTTTATCTCTGAAACGGTACAAGCTAGCGAAAAACTGACTTCAGATTCGTAATACAGTATGCCTACTCTTTGCAAAAACATTTTTTTTTCTTCAAAAAAAGAGAAAAAAAATTAAAAAAAAAATCTAACCCGGGTCTAAAATTTTTGTTTATTGACCTAGAAAAAAAAAAAAAATGCCATTCGACGCGGAATTGAAAAGAATTTCCCGCAGGTGAATACTAGCAAAATAAAAAATACAGTTTTTAAAATAAAAAATAAAAACCAAAAAAAATTAAAAAAGTTGTATGGGAGCTCGCCGAAATGGGGGGGTTCGACCCCAAAGCAAAAACACCACAGGTGGGGCAGGGTCTAAAAACCCCTTGTGCGAAGTTTCAGCAAAATCTACCGAAATTCGACCGTAACCTATCCTATCCTATCTATTATTAACCTAACCTATCCTATCCTATCTATTATTAACCTATCTATTATTAACCTAACCTATCCTATCCTATCTATTATTAACCTATCTATTATTAACATTGACTTTGACATTGACTTTGACATTGACTGACATTGACTTTGACATTGACTTTGACATTGACATTGACTTTGACATTGACTTTGACATTGACTTTGACTGACATTGACATTGACTTTGACACTGCATAAGTAAGTTTGTAATCCTATACAAATACATGCGGTGACAAAGTTACTTTTGCAGTTCCTTTCTGCAAAACTATACAAACGTTATATGCGGTTACACATTGATTTTGACTTTGACATTAACTTTGACATTGTTTTTGACATTGACTTTGACATTGACTTTGACATTGACTTTGACATTGACTTTGACATTGACTGACATTGACTTTGACTTTGACACTGCATAAGTAAGTTTGTAATCCTATACAAATACATGCGGTTACAAAGTTACTTTTGCAGTTCCTTTCTGCAAAACTATACAAACGTTATATGCGGTTACACATTGATTTTGACTTTGACATTAACTTTGACATTGTTTTTGACATTGACTTTGACATTGACTTTGACATTGACTTTGACATTGACTGACATTGACTTTGACTTTGACACTGCATAAGTAAGTTTGTAATCCTATACAAATACATGCGGTTACAAAGTTACTTTTGCAGTTCCTTTCTGCAAAACTATACAAACGTTATATGCGGTTACACATTGATTTTGACTTTGACATTAACTTTGACATTGTTTTTGACATTGACTTTGACATTGACTTTGACATTGACTGACATTGACTTTGACATTGACTTTGACATTGACTTTGACATTGACTTTGACATTGACTGACATTGACTTTGACATTGACTTTGACATTGACTTTGACATTGACTTTGACATTGACATTGACTTTTTCCATACATTTTGTCATCAAGCGCCTGATGAACAATCCCGCAATGTTTCACGTTTTTTACAAACTTTGACATTTTTTATCTCTGAAACGGTACAAGCTAGCGAAAAACTGACTTCAGATTCGTTATACAATTTAACTACTCTTTGCAAATACATTTTTTTTTCTTCAAAAAAAAAGAAAAAAAATTAAAAAAAAAATCTAACCCGGGTCTAAAATTTTTGTTTTTTGACCTAAAAAAAAAAAAAATGCCATTCGACGCGGAATTGAAAAGCATTTCCCGCAGGTGAATACTAGCAAAATAAAAAATACAGTTTTTAAAATAAAAAATAAAAACCAAAAAAAATTAAAAAAGTTGTATGGGAGCTCGCCGAAATGGGGGGGTTCGACCCCAAGGCAAAAACACCACAGGTGGGGCAGGGTCTAAAAACCCCTTGTGCGAAGTTTCAGCAAAATCTACCGAAATTCGACCCCGTAACCTAACCTAACCTAACCTAACCTAACCTAACCTAACCTAACCTAACCTAACCTAACCTAACCTAACCTAACCTAACCTAACCTAACCTAACCTAACCTAACCTAACCTAACCTAACCTAACCTAACCTAACCTAACCTAACCTAACCTAACCTAACCTAACCTAACCTAACCTAACCTAACCTAACCTAACCTAACCTAACCTAACCTAACCTAACCTAACCTAACCTAACCTAACCTAACCTAACCTAACCTAACCTAACCTAACCTAACCTAACCTAACCTAACCTAACCTAACCTAACCTAACCTAACCTAACCTAACCTAACCTAACCTAACCTAACCTAACCTAACCTAACCTAACCTAACCTAACCTAACCTAACCTAACCTAACCTAACCTAACCTAACCTAACCTAACCTAACCTAACCTAACCTAACCTAACCTAACCTAACCTAACCTAACCTAACCTAACCTAACCTAACCTAACCTAACCTAACCTAACCTAACCTAACATTGTAATAATAGTCCTATGATCGAATAATCGTATCACCGAAATTTGTATCGCATAATATTTAGCTGGCATACTGTAATTTGGCACAACGTTCTTTGGCAGAATCGTACAATGGCAAAAAAGTCGGTTCTGGCGCTTCGCCGGCCGCTGCCGCGGCACGCTCGCTTCGCTCGCTCGGCTCGCGCGCTTAGGGTCGCAGTACACCTAACACTCCTCCTCGCTTCGCTCGTCGTCGTAACCTACACCCACCTGCCTTAATTATGCAAAAATAAAGTCGGTGATATTACCTGTATGCTTCAAGAAATTCGGCGGAATATACGTAAAGTTCTGCGAAATTAAATTCGGCCATAACAGACACACTGTATACTTCCAGATTGGTCCCGTTGTCACCAGAATCCAGTTCTGATGATGGGATCCTGGAGAAATCGAGGGAACTCTTAAAATTTTATAGGTAATTTGAAGTCGGTTAAAACTTTGTTTTGAAAGTTCAATTATCATGTTTTTAAAACACTAGGAAACGGACCTAGGGAGGTAAAAAATATCCCATAAAACACATTCCATGTAAAAAATAAGCCGTCTCGAAACTCTTTCACAGTAAACAGTGGTGAGATATTTCGTTTTTTGCCTTTTTCTTGTGCCATCATGTTGTATATTATAGTCTTATGGTGTAAATAATACTTTGATTGGGATTTGGGATTCATTGATAACAATTTCATGTATTTAAATTAATTTGAAGGAAGGAATGATCCGACTTTGACTTTGACATTGACATTGACATTGTCATTGACATTGACTGACATTGATTGACATTGACTTTGACTTATGAGTTGTACTTTGACATTGACATTGACTTTGACAATCTGACTGACTGACTTTGACTGACTGACTGACTGTGACTAAGTATGTCTGAGTTTGACTTTGACTATAACTTTAACCAGTAAAATTGTTACTTGCATTGTACGTAAAATTCTAACTTGTAAACTAGTAAAAAATCTCTTATTAACTTGATTGATGAATTTTGTAAAAAAGCATGTCATATCACTTTGCCATGTCAAACTAGTATTTAGAATCAATTAAAAACAAAAAAAAAATATTTAAAAATTGGTCAAGTGTGAGTCTAATTTTAATTTTTCCATACATTTTGTCATCAAGCGCCTGATGAACAATCCCGCAATGTTTCACGTTTTTTACAAACTTCGACATTTTTTATCTCTGAAACGGTACAAGCTAGCGAAAAACTGACTTCAGATTCGTAATACAGTATGCCTACTCTTTGCAAAAACATTTTTTTTTCTTCAAAAAAAGAGAAAAAAAATTAAAAAAAAAATCTAACCCGGGTCTAAAATTTTTGTTTATTGACCTAGAAAAAAAAAAAAAATGCCATTCGACGCGGAATTGAAAAGAATTTCCCGCAGGTGAATACTAGCAAAATAAAAAATACAGTTTTTAAAATAAAAAATAAAAACCAAAAAAAATTAAAAAAGTTGTATGGGAGCTCGCCGAAATGGGGGGGTTCGACCCCAAAGCAAAAACACCACAGGTGGGGCAGGGTCTAAAAACCCCTTGTGCGAAGTTTCAGCAAAATCTACCGAAATTCGACCGTAACCTATCCTATCCTATCTATTATTAACCTAACCTATCCTATCCTATCTATTATTAACCTATCTATTATTAACCTAACCTATCCTATCCTATCTATTATTAACCTATCTATTATTAACATTGACTTTGACATTGACTTTGACATTGACTGACATTGACTTTGACATTGACTTTGACATTGACATTGACTTTGACATTGACTTTGACATTGACTTTGACTGACATTGACATTGACTTTGACACTGCATAAGTAAGTTTGTAATCCTATACAAATACATGCGGTGACAAAGTTACTTTTGCAGTTCCTTTCTGCAAAACTATACAAACGTTATATGCGGTTACACATTGATTTTGACTTTGACATTAACTTTGACATTGTTTTTGACATTGACTTTGACATTGACTTTGACATTGACTTTGACATTGACTTTGACATTGACTGACATTGACTTTGACTTTGACACTGCATAAGTAAGTTTGTAATCCTATACAAATACATGCGGTTACAAAGTTACTTTTGCAGTTCCTTTCTGCAAAACTATACAAACGTTATATGCGGTTACACATTGATTTTGACTTTGACATTAACTTTGACATTGTTTTTGACATTGACTTTGACATTGACTTTGACATTGACTTTGACATTGACTGACATTGACTTTGACTTTGACACTGCATAAGTAAGTTTGTAATCCTATACAAATACATGCGGTTACAAAGTTACTTTTGCAGTTCCTTTCTGCAAAACTATACAAACGTTATATGCGGTTACACATTGATTTTGACTTTGACATTAACTTTGACATTGTTTTTGACATTGACTTTGACATTGACTTTGACATTGACTGACATTGACTTTGACATTGACTTTGACATTGACTTTGACATTGACTTTGACATTGACTGACATTGACTTTGACATTGACTTTGACATTGACTTTGACATTGACTTTGACATTGACATTGACTTTTTCCATACATTTTGTCATCAAGCGCCTGATGAACAATCCCGCAATGTTTCACGTTTTTTACAAACTTTGACATTTTTTATCTCTGAAACGGTACAAGCTAGCGAAAAACTGACTTCAGATTCGTTATACAATTTAACTACTCTTTGCAAATACATTTTTTTTTCTTCAAAAAAAAAGAAAAAAAATTAAAAAAAAAATCTAACCCGGGTCTAAAATTTTTGTTTTTTGACCTAAAAAAAAAAAAAATGCCATTCGACGCGGAATTGAAAAGCATTTCCCGCAGGTGAATACTAGCAAAATAAAAAATACAGTTTTTAAAATAAAAAATAAAAACCAAAAAAAATTAAAAAAGTTGTATGGGAGCTCGCCGAAATGGGGGGGTTCGACCCCAAGGCAAAAACACCACAGGTGGGGCAGGGTCTAAAAACCCCTTGTGCGAAGTTTCAGCAAAATCTACCGAAATTCGACCCCGTAACCTATCCTATCCTATCTATTATTAACCTAACCTATCCTATCCTATCTATTATTAACCTATCTATTATTAACCTAACCTATCCTATCCTATCTATTATTAACCTATCTATTATTAACATTGACTTTGACATTGACTTTGACATTGACTGACATTGACTTTGACATTGACTTTGACATTGACATTGACTTTGACATTGACTTTGACATTGACTTTGACTGACATTGACATTGACTTTGACACTGCATAAGTAAGTTTGTAATCCTATACAAATACATGCGGTGACAAAGTTACTTTTGCAGTTCCTTTCTGCAAAACTATACAAACGTTATATGCGGTTACACATTGATTTTGACTTTGACATTAACTTTGACATTGTTTTTGACATTGACTTTGACATTGACTTTGACATTGACTTTGACATTGACTTTGACATTGACTGACATTGACTTTGACTTTGACACTGCATAAGTAAGTTTGTAATCCTATACAAATACATGCGGTTACAAAGTTACTTTTGCAGTTCCTTTCTGCAAAACTATACAAACGTTATATGCGGTTACACATTGATTTTGACTTTGACATTAACTTTGACATTGTTTTTGACATTGACTTTGACATTGACTTTGACATTGACTTTGACATTGACTGACATTGACTTTGACTTTGACACTGCATAAGTAAGTTTGTAATCCTATACAAATACATGCGGTTACAAAGTTACTTTTGCAGTTCCTTTCTGCAAAACTATACAAACGTTATATGCGGTTACACATTGATTTTGACTTTGACATTAACTTTGACATTGTTTTTGACATTGACTTTGACATTGACTTTGACATTGACTGACATTGACTTTGACATTGACTTTGACATTGACTTTGACATTGACTTTGACATTGACTGACATTGACTTTGACATTGACTTTGACATTGACTTTGACATTGACTTTGACATTGACATTGACTTTTTCCATACATTTTGTCATCAAGCGCCTGATGAACAATCCCGCAATGTTTCACGTTTTTTACAAACTTTGACATTTTTTTATCTCTGAAACGGTACAAGCTAGCGAAAAACTGACTTCAGATTCGTTATACAATTTAACTACTCTTTGCAAATACATTTTTTTTTCTTCAAAAAAAAGAAAAAAAAATTAAAAAAAAAATCTAACCCGGGTCTAAAATTTTTGTTTTTTGACCTAGAAAAAAAAAAAAAATGCCATTCGACGCGGAATTGAAAAGCATTTCCCGCAGGTGAATACTAGCAAAATAAAAAATACAGTTTTTAAAATAAAAAATAAAACCAAAAAAATTAAAAAAAGTTGTATGGGAGCTCGCCGAAATGGGGGGGTTCGACCCCAAGGCAAAAACACCACAGGTGGGGCAGGGTCTAAAAACCCCTTGTGCGAAGTTTCAGCAAAATCTACCGAAATTCGACCCCGTAACCTACCTAACCTAACCTAACCTACCTAACCTAACTAACCTACCTAACCTAACCTAACCTAACCTAACCTAACCTAACCTAACCTAACCTAACCTAACCTAACCTAACCTAACCTAACCTAACCTAACCTAACCTAACCTAACCTAACCTAACCTAACCTAACCTAACCTAACCTAACCTAACCTAACCTAACCTAACCTAACCTAACCTAACTAATACCTACCTAACCCTAACCTAACCTAACCTAACCTAACCTAACCTAACCTAACCTAACCTAAACCTAACCTAACCTAACCTAACCTAACCTAACCTAACCTAACCTAACCTAACCTAACCAAACCTAACCTAACCTAACCTAACCTAACCTAACCTAACCTAACCTAACCTAACCTAACCTAACCTAACCTAACCTAACCTAACCTAACCTAACCTAACCTAACCTAACCTAACCTAACCTAACCTAACCTAACCTAACCTAACCTAACCTAACCTAACCTAACCTAACCTAACCTAACCTAACCTAACCTAACCTAACCTAACCTAACCTAACCTAACCTAACCTAACCTAACCTAACCTAACCTAACCTAACCTAACCTAACCTAACCTAACCTAACCTAACCTAACCTAACCTAACCTAACCTAACCTAACCTAACCTAACCTAACCTAACCTAACCTAACCTAACCTAACCTAACCTAACCTAACCTAACCTAACCTAACCTAACCTAACCTAACCTAAACCTAACCTAACCTAACCTAACCTAACCTAACCTAACCTAACCTAACCTAACCTAACCTAAACCTAACCTAACCTAAACCTAACCTAAACCTAACCTAACCTAACCGTCTGGCGTCGAGCGCGGCCGCGTACGCATCGTTCCCACGCCGCTCCGCCGACGAAAAATCATTTTACCCGGTTTTTTCGCAAAAAATAACCAGTGTTATATATCAAAAGTTGCGCGCTAACGTCCCCTATCCGCTCGTGTAAAGAACTTATAATCGGACAAGTGTGAAGTGCAGTGGACAAAATAGTGTGCATAACTTAGAACCGAAAGTGCTAAAAAGCCCAAAAACTCCGAAAATAGATCTTTTACATACTGATATTTTTAGTGATATGTGTATATCTCAGTGCTCTTGACAGTCTGTGAAAGTTTTGGATTTTTCTCATGAAAAACGGCAAAGATATTCAATAATAACCGAAAACAACGTGGTTAGGTAAACTCAGATATCGAATCGTGCGGCTGATTCTGACATCACAGTTTTATGTGCCGTCTCACCAGGACCCCAGAACAGTTTCTAGAATTTCTGCTGAGTGCAACAGTCTTCATTTAATCCAATATTTTCCGACATAACCCAAAATTTTAACTAAAATTACTTTAAGCAGAATCTGGATTAACAAACCCAATCTGCAGTGACTAACAAAAAAGTGCCAGAAACTTATTCAAAGGTGATACGGAATTGGTGAATATAATAAAACGTTCCTCAGTGAGTGCTTCACCTGTCGGCGATATTGGATTCAGCCGGACTCACCACCCAGGAAAACAAACGTAAGTTCAGTGGATAACCTAGAACCGAAAGTGATAAAAAGCCCCAAAAACTCTGGAATAGATACTTTACATATCGAATTTTTTTTGTGATATATATATGTCTCAGTGCTCTTGACAATCTGTGAAAGTTTTGTACTTTTCTCATGAAAAACGGCAAAGATATTCAATTATAACCGAAAACAACGTGGTTAGGTAAACTCAGATATCGAATCGTGCGGCTGATTCTGACATCACAGTTTTATGTGCCGACTCACCAAGACCCCAGAACAGTTTCTAGAATTTCTCTGAGTGCAATAGTCTTCATTTAATCCAATATCTTCCGAAATAACCCCAAAGTTTTAACTAACAGTGAATTTCAAACCCCAATAGTCATAAACTTTAAGTGACCATACCACAATATTCTAATCGATCTATATACACCCAGCTATCGATCTATATAATTACAAAATTTCAGATTTTTATGACTAGTGGTTTCTGCGGAAAGTAATTTATTGTCAAACCAGTCCCTAGTCCACGCGTAAGTTTACGTAATTTCAAATCTGTTTTTCACTTTTTTCCTGGTCAACTTTTAAATCTTTTATACTGATTCGAGGATATCCACGTCAAAAAATAGTTTCAAGACCTGTTTCGACATATGTTCACCAGTTACTTTAAGCAGAATCTGGATTGACAAACCCAATCTGCAGAGACTAACATTACTAGTTATAGATTCATTTTATTAAGTAAATACTGTTTAATCCTTTATTGTTTAATCGTATAAATGTCTATTTGTAATTTAAGGTGTTAGATTTAATACTGCTAGTTGTAAACTGTTCAGGCTAAATTCGAACTATTTCCAAACTTTAAACCTGAATCGCTCAAAAAATTTGAAGCTTTCGCCCACAATATTTTTATTGATTTGCATACACCAGTGATCCAGCTATATTACTGCAAAATTTCAGATTTTTAGGACTAGTGGTTCCGCGGAAAATAATTTATTGTCAAACCAGTCCCTAGTACACGCGTAGGTTTACGTAATCTCAAATCTGTTTTTCACTTTTTTCCTGGTTAACTTTTTAAATCTTTTTATAACTGAGTCGAGGATATACACGTCAAAAATAAGTTTCAAGACCTGTTTCGACATATGTTCACCAGATACTTTAAGCAGAATCTGGATTGACAAACCCAATCTGCAGAGATTAACATTACCAGTTATAGATCCATTTTAGTAAGTAAATACAGTTTAATCCTTTATTGTTTAATCGTGTAAATGTGTATTTGTAATTTAAGGTGTTAGATTTAATACTGCTAGTTATAAACTGTTCAGGCTAAATTCGAACTATTTCCAAACTTTAAACCTGAATCGCTCAAAATTTGAAGCTTTCGCCCACAATATTTCTATTGATTTGCATACACCAGTGACCCAGCTATATTACTGCAAAATTTCAGATTTTTAGGACTAGTGGTTTCCGCGGAAAGTAATTTATTGTCAAACCAGTCCCCAGTCCACGCGTAGGTTTACGTAATTTCAAATCTGTTTTCACTTTTTTCCTGGTTAACTTTTTAAATCTTTTATAACGGATTCGAGGATATCCACGTCAAAAAATAGTTTCAAGACCTGTTTCGACATATGTTCACCAGTTACTTTAAGCAGAATCTGGATTGACAAACCCAATCTGCAGAGACTAACATTACTACTTATAGATCCATTTTAGTAAGTAAATACTGTTTAATCCTTCATTGTTTAATCGTGTAAATGTGTATTTGTAATTTAAGGTGTTAGATTTAATACTGCTAGTTGTAAACTGTTCAGGCTAAATCCGAACTATTTCCAAACTTTAAACCTGAATCGCTCAAAATTTGAAGCTTTCGCCCACAATATTTCTATTGATTCGCATACACCAGTGACCCAGCTATATTACTGCAAAATTTCAGATTTTTGGGACTAGTGGTTTCCGCGGAAAGTAATTTATTGTCAAACCAGTCCCCAGTCCACGCGTAGGTTTACGTAATTTCAAATCTGTTTTTCACTTTTTTCCTGGTTAACTTTTTAAATCTTTTATAACTGATTCGAGGATATCCACGTCAAAAAATAGTTTCAAGACCTGTTTCAACATATGTTCACCAGTTACTTTAAGTAGAATCTGGATTGACAAACCCAATCTGCAGAGACTAACATTATTAGTTATAGATCCAGTTTAGTAAATAAATACTGTTTTAATCCTTTATTGTTTAATCGTGTAACTGTGTATTTTTAATTTAAGGTGTTAGATTTAATACTGCTAGTTGTAAACTGTTCAGGCTAAATTCGAACTATTTCCAAACTTTAAACCTGAATCGCTCAAAATTTGAAGCTTTCGCCCACAATATTTTTATTGATTTGCATACACTAGTGATCCAGCTATATTACTGCAAAGTTTCAGATTTTTAGGACTGACAGCTTCAGTGGAAAGTAATAAAAAGTAAAATTATTTATAGATTTTTACGTAATTTTCAGTATGTTTTTGGCTTTTTTCCCCACTTACTCTCTTAATTTTTTTTTATAACTATATAGTATCTCTCTGTATCTAAAAAAAAGTGTTAACGCTAATCCCATATATGTAAACCCACCACTAGAGAGAACTGAGCTCTGAAGGTCAAAGTTTGTACAACGACCCAAATTGTCATTACCTGCCACAGATCCATTTTAGTAAGTAAATACTGCTTATTCCTTTATTGTTTAATTGTGTAACTGCGTATCTGTAATTTAAGCTGTTAGATTTAATACTGCTAGTTGTAAACTGCTCAGGCAAAATTTGAACTACTTCCAAACTTCAACCCTGAATCGCTCAAAATTTGAAGCTTTCGCCAACAATATTTTTATCGATTTGCATACACCAGTAATTCAGCTACATTATTGCAAAGTTTTAGATTTTTGGAACAGACAGTTTCAGTGGAAAGTAATAAATAGTAAAAATTAGTCCTAGGTTTTGTCGTAATTTTCAGTCTGTTTTTGACTTTTTTCCCTACTGACTTTCTTAAATTTTTACAACTACATAGTGTCTTTCTGTGCTCAAAAATAGTTTTAAGTTTAATCCCATATATATAAACCAACTACTTTAAAGGGAACTCAGCTTTGAAAGATCTGAGGTTTCCGCAACGACCCAAATCACCATTATTAATCGTAGAGTAATTTTTAGCAGTAAGTTTCATGTGCATTGCTTAATTGTGTAAGTTGATTAATTGTAAATTGCTAGCTGTAAACTATTTAGTTAGGGATAAGTTAGTCTAATCGGGAAACGAACTGCGTATCGCGCTTATTCGTCTGTCGATACACTGGTACACATATAAGCTCCTTAGCTTGCAGTACACACTTCACTACACACTAATACACTACACTATACTTCGATGGGCACAATGTATCGCACGCCGCCCCCATCACCAAAGAAGGATGGGCCGCAGACAAGGCAGCGCAGCAGGCAACCGCCGCTCGCAGACGAGGAGATATCGCTTATATTGACGACAAAACCGGAATCGCACCAAGACCGCGAGGCGACACACAGAACCGAACCCCACAACCGCGAATATCGAGCCGGATCAGAGTCTATATCCGAAGACCTAACGTCACCACCCACACCAACACTGGAACTAATGCTAAGATACAGCGGGACCGACGAGGAGAACGACCCGCCCCCCTCCGGAAACCACAATTTAAACAAATTTTTCGAAGACCTGACCTACAACTGCAATGAGATTCTTTCACTCCTGAGACCAAGCAAGACTCATAAAAGCGTCACTAAGGAGAATAGGGAGAGGGTACTGGTGATTGCCGATACAATCAAGAAGGCTACATCTCAAGCGCGGCGGGATGTAGCGAGGTGGACACCGCCGTCCCTGTCAACTGAAGCTGAAAACGGTCACGGCAGCAGCAGCACGCACGCCCAGGACTCGAACCGCAGCGAGACGACCGGCGCCGCCACGGAGACGGACATCAGAACAATAATACAAAACACTATCAAAACTGAATTCAATAAAATTAAAGAGGACTTGGAGCGCTCAGCGGCTGACGCACCAAAGGGAGCAGCACTCTCATACGCCGCCGCGGCGTCAGCGCCACCAACATCCAACCCCACACCAACATTCCAACCCAACAAACCTGCCATCATATTATCACCTAAAGACACAGTAAGCAGCTCTGCGGACACACTCGACGCGTGGAAGAGAAAAATCTCCTTCCGACACACCTCCTTCGCCCCGGCAAACACTAAATTCGTGTCGAACAATAAAGTACGCGTGGAGTTCGAGAGCCTCGAACAGCGCGATAAGGCGCTGTCAATGACTAACGACATCAACTCTGAAGTCACGGCGGAGTCATCCAGGGCGCTGTCGCCCATGGTGATCATAAAGGGCGTCTCCACCGATATTCCATACGATCAACTCACGGAAATAATCATAAACCAGAACCCCAACATAGCTCACGCCATGGAGAGCGAACAGGACTTCACTCTCCACTTTCAAAGAAATAACAGGAACCCCAAACTATACAACGCAATCTACATGACCACCCCGCAAGTTTTCAAGGAGATAATCACCACTCGTAAAATCAACATAGACCACCAAAAGGTGCACGCCTGCGAACACCTACCACTGCTGCAGTGCTACAAGTGCCTGCAGTATGGACACACTCGCAAGCGATGCACGTCAGAGCACACCACTTGCTCTCACTGCGCGGCCTCCGGACACGAGTACCGTAACTGTCCAGTATGGCAAGACGATTCAAGACTCAAATGCCACAATTGCACATCCCACGCGAATAAGAATAACATTAGAATTAATACGAAACATAGTGCCACCTCCGCCACGTGCCCTCGAATGTCAATGATGAGTATCAAAATCAAACAGAGAATTAACTATGGACCCTATGGGTAACAAACCTCACAATAAAAATCGCAATAATAATAAAAACAACTACCACTGCTTACAAATCAATGAAGGGCACGGGCGAAACGCCCACCAAGAGGTATTAGTGTACCTTAACGATAAAGACACCTCATGTGATTTCGTGTTTCTCACCGAACCGTACACATCTAATCAGAAAATTATTAAAACAATACCGGGATATACCACACACCAATTCCCGTCCGACGCGAGAGCTATCAAGGCCGCGATACTTGTCAAGAATACACGGATAAGCACATTAGGATACACCAAATATTCAGATTCACATATTGCAATAGCCCAGATCACGGAAAAAACAGGAGCAAAAATCTACCTAGTTTCCTTGTATATAGAGCCCAGGAACGACATCAATAACACCTTGAGAAAGCTGGAAGGGTTCTTGCAGGAGACAAGGGGATCCAAGCACATCATTGGAGGGGATTTCAACGGATGGCACACCTCGTGGGGATGCCAACACAACAACTCAAGAGGGCGGGAAATTGCGGACCTCGTGACCGCACATGGACTCAAAGTGTGCAACACTGGGCGCACCCCTACGTTCCAGACAATAACACACAGACAACACAGAGAGTCAATAGTCGACATCACCCTCGCAAGCAACACGCAACACAATAACCCAATCACAATCAGGAACTGGAAAGTCACTCCTGAGGTCTGCACTTCCTCGGACCACCATGCAATAACCTATGAAATGTCCACATCCAGCAACAAAACAGCCAAATGGAACCAAAAGAAAAAACTAAGCACGTTCAAATATAACACCAGCGGCGTAAAATGGGACCAAATAAAGGAAGACATTGAGAGAGAACTGAAGGAAAAGATGCCGGATATAGAAGATATAAACAACAGTGGAGAGGACCAAATTGACTGCACCATTGCACTCTTCACCGGCAACATAGAAAAAATGTGCGACGAATTACTAGATCGATCTGCAGGACCTCCACTAAAACCCCCATGGTGGAACGAAAACCTAAACACCCTAAAAAAGGAGGTTATTAGGGTACACCATGCGCTCAACAAAGCCGTTCGACGAAAGCTCCCGCTCATTGAACTCCTGAGAGAGAGAGACGCCCTAAGGGGAAGGTACTCTGACGAGTGCTGCACCGCGTCCTCCAGCGCCTTCCGAGACTTCTGCGAGCGGCAGGGGAAGGAGGATGTATGGTCAATTACTAACCGCATCATGCGAACTAAACCGGTCACGCAGCCACCTGCCACTATGACCCTACCCGATGGAACGCACACAAGGGACAGCAAGGAGACTGCTGACGCGCTCCTCAACCACTTCCACCCAGACGACACAGGAGATTCTCAGGCACAACAAACGCTACGACAGCTAACATTACAACCCCCCAACACCCCCAATGAACCACCTTTCACGACCGAGGAGGTACTGAGAACCCTGAACACAATCAGTCACAAAAAAGCACCTGGCTCTGACCACCTAACCGCCGACATATGTCTCCAAGTGACCAAAATCTTCCCAGAGACCGTAACTGCAATAATGAACAGATGCCTGCAAATAGGATACTTCCCCGACTACTGGAAGACTACCATCACCAAAATTATCCCCAAGCCAAACAAGGATGACTACACTAAACTGCAATCATTCAGACCAATAGGGCTGGTCAAGGTATTTGGTAAACTACTGGAAAAACTAATAATAAACAGACTCGTATACCATATGCAAATAAACAACCGAGCTGTCAACCGACAGTTCGGATTCAAGCTCCAGACTTCAACCACACACGCCATAAAGCACGCACTCAGACTAATAGAGGAGGGCAAGGAAAATGGCGAACAAGTACTAGCCATTTCTCTAGACATAAGAGCTGCATTTGACAACGCCTGGTGGCCCGCCATCTTTCAGCGTCTCAAACGAATCGCCTGTCCAGAAAACATCTACAGCATCCTACAGAGCTACGTCACCAACCGACAGGTACAGCTAGCGTTCGCCGACTACTTCGCCCAAAAAACCGTCTCGCGCGGATGCATCCAGGGATCAGTGGTCGGTCCGATACTCTGGAACCTCGTGCTGGACGATCTACTTGACAAAGAGCTACCGGCGGGATGCTATTCACAAGCTTACGCGGACGACGTCCTACTGATCTGCCGAGCAAAGACGGTCGCAGAACTGGAGGCCAAAACAAACCTGGCCATCGAGGGGATCGCTGAGTGGGGGGAAAGCGTAAAGCTGGACTTTGGAAAAGAAAAGACGCAAATGATGGCCTTCACAAAAGGCGCCTCTAGGGCCAGGGTGATTATGGATGGCGCGGCAGTGCCACTGGTCACTGAAATGAAGTACCTCGGAGTAATTATTGACAGCAAGCTGCTATTTGTACGACACGCCCTGCAAACCATCGAAAAGGCCAGGAAATTGTACTGCAGGCTGCAAATGTTCATACGCCCCACCTGGGGAGCGCACCCGGAAAACATTAGAACGATATATAAACAAGTGATTGAACCCATAATGACCTACGCCTCCTCCATATGGCAAAATGCTGTTAAACACCAATATATAAAAAACAAGTTACTCTCCCTACAGCGCCTAATAGCAATAAAAATAACGCATGCCTTCAGAACTATAAGCACGCCCCTTGCAGTCACCCTGGCACGGCTCACACCACTGCCTGCAAAAATAGAATACGCTGCCGAGCTGGAAAAATCCAGGATCCGGGGAGTATCTTCCCTGTTACCTGGGGATCTCAAAATTGAAAAACCGGTCTCCCCATCCGAAATGCTACATCCGGCACATAGGGAGGGCATCTCTTTCCGGGAGCTCCAAAACGAGGCTGAGGTTAAACGGGCCCTCGACGACCATCCGGAGGAATCGTGGATTTCCTACACTGACGGGAGTCGACACGACAACACTGTTGGAGCGGCTTTTGTCACTGAGGGACCTAATCGTATAAACACCACTACCAAAAAATTGAAGCTACATGACTGCTGCTCGGTGTACCAGGCCGAGCTTTTTGCGATATCACAGTGCCTTCAAAATCATCTTAATACAATCACACCGATACACAACCACAACCACACCACACACATAATTCTAACAGACAGCAAATCAGCCCTTCAGGAACTTGCCAACCCAAACAGCTACAATCCACTTGCAAACACAATTCATAAACTATTACATACACACAAACAACACTCACACACCCACTTTTACTGGATCAAGGCACACTGCGGTATCGCAGGAAACGAGCTTGCCGATGCGGCGGCTAAGGCTGCGGCCAACCTAAAGAAGACACCGGATTACAAAACAATACCAATATCCAACATAAAGTATAGATTAAAACAGATTGCACAGCATGCGGCTGAACGACTATATAATTCCCCCAACAATTGCCTCTACACAAAGAGGATCTTTACCGATCACGAAACAATAAACAAATACCTAAACGACTACAGTCTAACTTTTGAGACTACTCAATTCATTTCAAATCACGGTTTTCACAAAGAATACCTTTATAGATTCAAAATAACGAACAACGACCACTGCCCGTGTGACGACACATCGACGCAGTCCACACAGCACCTAATTAACGACTGCCCCAGATTCAACTCTAAAAGACTCGAATACGAGATAACTTGCACCATGCTAAACATTAACCAAAGCAACCTAGAAGAAGTCCTCTCCAAACAGACAACAGCAGAGGCCTTCCACAGCTTCTACAAGCACATTGTTAAAAGACTGAAAAAGTTCAACGGAACATAATACTACATACTTCCTTTTCTCTACTATCGCACTATTACTATGTTTCACATATTTTCACTTAAATATATACCTTTAAAATATATACATATATAAAATATATACATATATAAAATATATATAAACATAACCCAACTCACCTCTGCTTGCTGAGCCAACAACCGGTGTTCGCTCAGCAAGCAGCGGCAGTTACCCTTCCTCAATATCCACTCCATCCCCACGCCTTTTGCTCACAACAATCTGCACACTAAAATTTACCCCACACAATAGGTAAACTACACAACAAAACCCAACTCTCAAACAATAACTCACCTTACCCATTCACCCAACTCTAAATTAAATCACTTCCAAGGGCAACGTGTAAACCGTTAGCACTGCGCTCTTGGATCACACAACTCTGCACAGGGTGGTGGTTTTAGTCCGTAGGCGACTGGGCAACATCCCCAGTCGAGTCGGGCATGCTACGGGACCGGGCCGTAGTATCCAATGAGGATCTCCACCACCCACGTAAAAAAAAAAAAAAAAAAAACCTAACCTAACCTAACCTAACCTAACCTAACCTAACCTAACCTAACCTAACCTAACCTAACCTAACCTAACCTAACCTAACCTAACCTAACCTAACCTAACCTAACCTAACCTAACCTAACCTAACCTAACCTAACCTAACCTAACCTAACCTAACCTAACCTAACCTTTTTTTTTTTTTTTTTTTGACGCTGGGGAAATGTGTTTGCACATACCCCCCGGCCCGGGGAAGGCCATAGTGGGGGGTTATGTGGGGATCTCTCCTTCCGCAACCCCCTCCGCATAAGGTGGAGGGAGGGGAGGAGCCTACCCACTAAAACCCCAGCGGCGTCATCCTCTCCTGCCGTTAAGGGGACCGTCATGGGATGCAGCATTTCTTACCACGACGACCCCCGGCGGCCCTGGCTGCTACGCCAGGACACCCGCGCCAAGGGAGGGGAAGGTCAGAGACGCTTGACCTTCCCCCCAGACGTGTAGGGCCATGTGCAATGTGGGCCCCCAACCCACTGGCCCTACTGGGGGAAGACGCGGCCCGCGGCAGCAAACCGCGCACGCCTTCGACCCCTCCGTCTGCGCCGGAGCGGGAGTGCGTCCGCATTTTCCTCGCGCTCCCGCTCCGCGGCCTCCTTCTGCGATATGACGACTTCGCAGAAGGCGGCCACCGCCTCCCAAGATCTCTCGCTCCTCAACATGGCCGCCACCACGTTGGACAGCGAGAGGTCATCCACTCCGAGGGCCAACACCATTGTGCGGCGCTCTTCGGCCCAGCGAGTGCACCACTCCAAGGTGTGCTGGGCCGTATCGTCCTCCGCGCCGCACTCATGGCAGGCGGGGCTACCCTCTCTTTTAATCCTGTACAGGTAATGACCGAAACAGCCATGTCCGGTCATCACCTGCGCAAGTCTGAACCCCACCTTGCCATGGGCCCTCTCCAGCCAACTGTCCAACGACCCGAGGAGTGCCCCTATGGTGCGGACTCCATAGGGGGAGCCCTCGAGGTCACCTTTCCACCTCTCCCTCAACCTCCTCTGCGTCTGCCTCCTGGCCTCCCTCACCTCCTCGGGAGCAGGATACTCCCCGGTGGCTTTCCACCGCACCCGCTCCCTGTGCGCCTCAGCCAGCGCCTCCGCATCTAGCTCCCACGGAGGTGTGCCAGCCAAGGCACACGCCGCCGCCCAGGCGACCGTCACGTATGCCCTGCAGATCCGTATGGCCACCACCCTCTGTGGCCTACGAAGCAGGGCCTTGTTTGCCGCGCTGAGCCGATCCGCCCAAATCGGGGCCCCGTACAGGGCCATGCTTCGGGCGACACCGGCATAGAGGCGGCGGCACGCGACTGATGGCCCCCCTACGTTGGGCAGCAGCCGCCCCAACGCTGAAGCCGCACTCACTATTCGGGGAGCAAGTTGGCGGAAATGCTCCCCGAAATTCCACCTCCGGTAACCTTTTTTTTTTTTTTTTTTTTTTTTTTTACTTGGGGAAATGCCTTTACGCATCCCACCTAGCCGAGGAACTAGGATGGGTATGACGGGCTCCCGGGAACCCCCCGGACTACCGTCTAAAACCACCAAGGTATGCCCTCTCTGCCGTGTAGTAGGGGCATCATGGGATCGCGAACATTTCACCACGACGCCCCTCGGCAACAGCCGCAGCTGCCCACTACTGAGGCAAAAGCCCCCCCCCTCCCGTCGTAAGCGTGCAGGGCGACACCACACGCTTCCCGACCCGACCAAAGGACCTCTACGCCGGGAGAGGGTGATAGACCTCGGATTCACCCTCTCAGGTCCCCTTGTAACTTTTTATAGAGGTTTTCTCCCTCGCAGCCACAACTCGGCCCCGGCCTGACGGTCGCAGCCCCCGCGCCTAACATGAATCCTCTGATAGCAGAGGATTTGTCAGGGTTCCGGGTCCGTTATTTATTATAGAGGCAAACGGCAATGGCCTCTCCCTCAAGCCGCACCTGGGGAATCTTGCGATTCCCTGGGCGGAACCCCCCGACCCCCCCGTGTCGGGTTATTGGTAACACCAGCAAGCGATAACTTAGGGTTCACTAAATTATCACTTGCCGTTGTCTCCAGGGCGCACCGGCCAAGACACTTCCCATTCCTGCGGATCAACCGAATCAAGAGGAATCGGTAGAGTCCAGACACTCGAGGAGGTTACCCGACCTAGCACCCCACCTCCGGTAACCTAACCTAACCTAACCTAACCTAACCTAACCTAACCTAACCTAACAGGAGTGACTTTCCAGTTCCTGATTGTGATTGGGTTATTGTGTTGCGTGTTGCTTGCGAGGGTGATTAACACACAGACAACACAGAGAGTCAATAGTCGACATCACCCTATACACCAGTGACTAACAAAAAAGTGCCCAGAAACTTATTCAAAGGTGATACGGAATTGGTGAATATAATAAAACGTTCCTCAGTGAGTGCTTCACCTGTCGGCGATATTGGATTCAGCCGGACTCACCACCCAGGAAAACAAACGTAAGTTCAGTGGATAACCTAGAACCGAAAGTGATAAAAAGCCCCAAAAACTCTGGAAATAGATACTTTACATATCGAATTTTTTTGTGATATATATATGTCTCAGTGCTCTTGACAATCTGTGAAAGTTTTGTACTTTTCTCATGAAAAACGGCAAAGATATTCAATTATAACCGAAAACAACGTGGTTAGGTAAACTCAGATATCGAATCGTGCGGCTGATTCTGACATCACAGTTTTATGTGCCGACTCACCAGGACCCCAGAACAGTTTCTAGAATTTCTCTGAGTGCAATAGTCTTCATTTAATCCAATATCTTCCGAAATAACCCCAAAGTTTTAACTAACAGTGAATTTCAAACCCCAATAGTCATAAACTTTAAGTGACCATACCACAATATTCTAATCGATCTATATACACCAGCTATCGATCTATATAATTACAAAATTTCAGATTTTTATGACTAGTGGTTTCTGCGGAAAGTAATTTATTGTCAAACCAGTCCCTAGTCCACGCGTAAGTTTACGTAATTTCAAATCTGTTTTTCACTTTTTTCCTGGTCAACTTTTTAAATCTTTTATAACTGATTCGAGGATATCCACGTCAAAAAATAGTTTCAAGACCTGTTTCGACATATGTTCACCAGTTACTTTAAGCAGAATCTGGATTGACAAACCCAATCTGCAGAGACTAACAATACTAGTTATAGATTCATTTTATTAAGTAAATACTGTTTAATCCTTTATTGTTTAATCGTATAAATGTCTATTTGTAATTTAAGGTGTTAGATTTAATACTGCTAGTTGTAAACTGTTCAGGCTAAATTCGAACTATTTCCAAACTTTAAACCTGAATCGCTCAAAAAATTTGAAGCTTTCGCCCACAATATTTTTATTGATTTGCATACACCAGTGATCCAGCTATATTACTGCAAAATTTCAGATTTTTAGGACTAGTGGTTCCCGCGGAAAATAATTTATTGTCAAACCAGTCCCTAGTCCACGCGTAGGTTTACGTAATCTCAAATCTGTTATTCACTTTTTTCCTGGTTAACTTTTTAAATCTTTTATAACTGAGTCGAGGATATACACGTCAAATAATAGTTTCAAGACCTGTTTCGACATATGTTCACCAGATACTTTAAGCAGAATCTGGATTGACAAACCCAATCTGCAGAGATTAACATTACCAGTTATAGATCCATTTTAGTAAGTAAATACAGTTTAATCCTTTATTGTTTAATCGTGTAAATGTGTATTTGTAATTTAAGGTGTTAGATTTAATACTGCTAGTTATAAACTGTTCAGGCTAAATTCGAACTATTTCCAAACTTTAAACCTGAATCGCTCAAAATTTGAAGCTTTCGCCCACAATATTTCTATTGATTTGCATACACCAGTGACCCAGCCATATTACTGCAAAATTTCAGATTTTTAGGACTAGTGGTTTCCGCGGAAAGTAATTTATTGTCAAACCAGTCCCCAGTCCACGCGTAGGTTTACGTAATTTCAAATCTGTTTTCACTTTTTTCCTGGTTAACTTTTTAAATCTTTTATAACGGATTCGAGGATATCCACGTCAAAAAATAGTTTCAAGACCTGTTTCGACATATGTTCACCAGTTACTTTAAGCAGAATCTGGATTGACAAACCCAATCTGCAGAGACTAACATTACTACTTATAGATCCATTTTAGTAAGTAAATACTGTTTAATCCTTCATTGTTTAATCGTGTAAATGTGTATTTGTAATTTAAGGTGTTAGATTTAATACTGCTAGTTGTAAACTGTTCAGGCTAAATCCGAACTATTTCCAAACTTTAAACCTGAATCGCTCAAAATTTGAAGCTTTCGCCCACAATATTTCTATTGATTCGCATACACCAGTGACCCAGCTATATTACTGCAAAATTTCAGATTTTTGGGACTAGTGGTTTCCGCGGAAAGTAATTTATTGTCAAACCAGTCCCCAGTCCACGCGTAGGTTTACGTAATTTCAAATCTGTTTTTCACTTTTTTCCTGGTTAACTTTTTAAATCTTTTATAACTGATTCGAGGATATCCACGTCAAAAAATAGTTTCAAGACCTGTTTCAACATATGTTCACCAGTTACTTTAAGTAGAATCTGGATTGACAAACCCAATCTGCAGAGACTAACATTATTAGTTATAGATCCAGTTTAGTAAATAAATACTGTTTTAATCCTTTATTGTTTAATCGTGTAACTGTGTATTTTTAATTTAAGGTGTTAGATTTAATACTGCTAGTTGTAAACTGTTCAGGCTAAATTCGAACTATTTCCAAACTTTAAACCTGAATCGCTCAAAATTTGAAGCTTTCGCCCACAATATTTTTATTGATTTGCATACACTAGTGATCCAGCTATATTACTGCAAAGTTTCAGATTTTTAGGACTGACAGCTTCAGTGGAAAGTAATAAAAAGTAAAATTATTTATAGATTTTTACGTAATTTTCAGTATGTTTTTGGCTTTTTTCCCCACTTACTCTCTTAATTTTTTTTTATAACTATATAGTATCTCTCTGTATCTAAAAAAAGTGTTAACGCTAATCCCATATATGTAAACCCACCACTAGAGAGAACTGAGCTCTGAAGGTCAAAGTTTGTACAACGACCCAAATTGTCATCACCTGCCACAGATCCATTTTAGTAAGTAAATACTGCTTATTCCTTTATTGTTTAATTGTGTAACTGCGTATCTGTAATTTAAGCTGTTAGATTTAATACTGCTAGTTGTAAACTGCTCAGGCAAAATTTGAACTACTTCCAAACTTCAACCCTGAATCGCTCAAAATTTGAAGCTTTCGCCAACAATATTTTTATCGATTTGCATACACCAGTAATTCAGCTACATTATTGCAAAGTTTTAGATTTTTGGAACAGACAGTTTCAGTGGAAAGTAATAAATAGTAAAAATTAGTCCTAGGTTTTGTCGTAATTTTCAGTCTGTTTTTGACTTTTTTCCCTACTGACTTTCTTAAATTTTTACAACTACATAGTGTCTTTCTGTGCTCAAAAATAGTTTTAAGTTTAATCCCATATATATAAACCAACTACTTTAAAGGGAACTCAGCTTTGAAAGATCTGAGGTTTCCGCAACGACCCAAATCACCATTATTAATCGTAGAGTAATTTTTAGCAGTAAGTTTCATGTGCATTGCTTAATTGTGTAAGTTGATTAATTGTAAATTGCTAGCTGTAAACTATTTAGTTAGGGATAAGTTAGTCTAATCGGGAAACGAACTGCGTATCGCGCTTATTCGTCTGTCGATACACTGGTACACATAAACAACGTGGTTAGGTAAACTCAGATATCGAATCGTGCGGCTGATTCTGACATCACAGTTTTATGTGCCGTCTCACCAGGACCCCAGAACAGTTTCTAGAATTTCTCTGAGTGCAACAGTCTTCATTTAATCCAATATTTTCCGACATAACCCCAAAATTTTAACTAAAAGTGAATTTCAAACCCCAATAACTTTAAATTTCAAGCGATCACACCACAATATTCTAACCGATTATTCTCAGGCACAACAAACGCTACGACAGCTAACATTACAACCCCCCAACACCCCCAATGAACCCTTGCAGTACACACTTCACTACACACTAATACACTACACTATACTTCGATGGGCACAATGTATCGCACGCCGCCCCCATCACCAAAGAAGGATGGGCCGCAGACAAGGCAGCGCAGCAGGCAACCGCCGCTCGCAGACGAGGAGATATCGCTTATATTGACGACAAAACCGGAATCGCACCAAGACCGCGAGGCGACACACAGAACCGAACCCCACAACCGCGAATATCGAGCCGGATCAGAGTCTATATCCGAAGACCTAACGTCACCACCCACACCAACACTGGAACTAATGCTAAGATACAGCGGGACCGACGAGGAGAACGACCCGCCCCCCTCCGGAAACCACAATTTAAACAAATTTTTCGAAGACCTGACCTACAACTGCAATGAGATTCTTTCACTCCTGAGACCAAGCAAGACTCATAAAAGCGTCACTAAGGAGAATAGGGAGAGGGTACTGGTGATTGCCGATACAATCAAGAAGGCTACATCTCAAGCGCGGCGGGATGTAGCGAGGTGGACACCGCCGTCCCTGTCAACTGAAGCTGAAAACGGTCACGGCAGCAGCAGCACGCACGCCCAGGACTCGAACCGCAGCGAGACGACCGGCGCCGCCACGGAGACGGACATCAGAACAATAATACAAAACACTATCAAAACTGAATTCAATAAAATTAAAGAGGACTTGGAGCGCTCAGCGGCTGACGCACCAAAGGGAGCAGCACTCTCATACGCCGCCGCGGCGTCAGCGCCACCAACATCCAACCCCACACCAACATTCCAACCCAACAAACCTGCCATCATATTATCACCTAAAGACACAGTAAGCAGCTCTGCGGACACACTCGACGCGTGGAAGAGAAAAATCTCCTTCCGACACACCTCCTTCGCCCCGGCAAACACTAAATTCGTGTCGAACAATAAAGTACGCGTGGAGTTCGAGAGCCTCGAACAGCGCGATAAGGCGCTGTCAATGACTAACGACATCAACTCTGAAGTCACAACGGAGTCATCCAGGGCGCTGTCGCCCATGGTGATCATAAAGGGCGTCTCCACCGATATTCCATACGATCAACTCACGGAAATAATCATAAACCAGAACCCCAACATAGCTCACGCCATGGAGAGCGAACAGGACTTCACTCTCCACTTTCAAAGAAATAACAGGAACCCCAAACTATACAACGCAATCTACATGACCACCCCGCAAGTTTTCAAGGAGATAATCACCACTCGTAAAATCAACATAGACCACCAAAAGGTGCACGCCTGCGAACACCTACCACTGCTGCAGTGCTACAAGTGCCTGCAGTATGGACACACTCGCAAGCGATGCACGTCAGAGCACACCACTTGCTCTCACTGCGCGGCCTCCGGACACGAGTACCGTAACTGTCCAGTATGGCAAGACGATTCAAGACTCAAATGCCACAATTGCACATCCCACGCGAATAAGAATAACATTAGAATTAATACGAAACATAGTGCCACCTCCGCCACGTGCCCTCGAATGTCAATGATGAGTATCAAAATCAAACAGAGAATTAACTATGGACCCTATGGGTAACAAACCTCACAATAAAAATCGCAATAATAATAAAAATAACTACCACTGCTTACAAATCAATGAAGGGCACGGGCGAAACGCCCACCAAGAGGTATTAGTGTACCTTAACGATAAAGACACCTCATGTGATTTCGTGTTTCTCACCGAACCGTACACATCTAATCAGAAAATTATTAAAACAATACCGGGATATACCACACACCAATTCCCGTCCGACGCGAGAGCTATCAAGGCCGCGATACTTGTCAAGAATACACGGATAAGCACATTAGGATACACCAAATATTCAGATTCACATATTGCAATAGCCCAGATCACGGAAAAAACAGGAGCAAAAATCTACCTAGTTTCCTTGTATATAGAGCCCAGGAACGACATCAATAACACCTTGAGAAAGCTGGAAGGGTTCTTGCAGGAGACAAGGGGATCCAAGCACATCATTGGAGGGGATTTCAACGGATGGCACACCTCGTGGGGATGTCAACACAACAACTCAAGAGGGCGGGAAATTGCGGACCTCGTGACCGCACATGGACTCAAAGTGTGCAACACTGGGCGCACCCCTACGTTCCAGACAATAACACACAGACAACACAGAGAGTCAATAGTCGACATCACAGAGAGGGAACGACAGAGACAGAGGGGGAACGACAGAGACAGAGGGGGAACGACAGAGACAGAGGGGGAACGACAAAGACAGAGGGGGAACGACAGAGACAGAGGGGGAACGACAGAGACAGAGGGGGAACGACAGAGACAGAGGGGGAACGACAGAGACAGAGAGGGAACGACAGAGACAGAGAGGGAACGACAGAGATAGAGAGGGAACGACAGAGACAGAGAGGGAACGACAGAGTCATAGAGGGAACGACAGAGTCAGAGAGGGAACGACAGAGACAGAGAGGGAACGACAGAGACAGAGAGGGAACGACAGAGTCAGAGAGGGAACGACAGAGACAGAGAGGGAACGACAGAGTCAGAGAGGGAACGACAGAGACAGAGAGGGAACGACAGAGTCAGAGAGGGAACGAAAGAGACAGAGAGGGAACGACAGAGTCAGAGAGGGAACGACAGAGTCAGAGAGGGAACGACAGAGACAGAGGGGGAACGACAGAGACAGAGGGGGAACGACAGAGACAGAGGGGGAACGACAGAGACAGAGGGGGAACGACAGAGACAGAGGGGGAACGACAGAGACAGAGAGGGAACAACAGAGACAGAGAGGGAACAACAGAGACAGAGAGGGAACGACAGAGACAGAGAGGGAACGACAGAGACAGAGAGGGAACGACAGAGACAGAGAGGGAACGACAGAGACAGAGAGGGAACGACAGAGACAGAGAGGGAACGACAGAGACAGAGGGGGAACGACAGAGACAGAGGGGGAACGACAGAGACAGAGGGGGAACGACAGAGACAGAGGGGGAACGACAGAGACAGAGGGGGAACGACAGAGACAGAGGGGGAACGACAGAGACAGCGGGGGAACGACAGAGTCAGAGAGGGAACGACAGAGACAGAGAGGGAACGACAGAGACAGAGAGGGAACGACAGAGACAGAGAGGGAACGACAGAGACAGAGAGGGAACGACAGAGACAGAGGGGGAACGACAGAGACAGAGGGGGAACGACAGAGACAGAGGGGGAACGACAGAGACAGAGGGGGAACGACAGAGACAGAGGGGGAACGACAGAGACAGAGGGGGAACGACAAAGACAGAGGGGGAACGACAGAGACAGAGGGGGAACGACAGAGACAGAGGGGGAACGACAGAGACAGAGGGGGAACGACAGAGACAGAGAGGGAACGACAGAGACAGAGAGGGAACGACAGAGATAGAGAGGGAACGACAGAGACAGAGAGGGAACGACAGAGTCATAGAGGGAACGACAGAGTCAGAGAGGGAACGACAGAGACAGAGAGGGAACGACAGAGTCAGAGAGGGAACGACAGAGACAGAGGGGGAACGACAGAGACAGAGGGGGAACGACAGAGACAGAGGGGGAACGACAGAGACAGAGAGGGAACAACAGAGACAGAGAGGGAACAACAGAGACAGAGAGGGAACGACAGAGACAGAGAGGGAACGACAGAGACAGAGAGGGAACGACAGAGACAGAGAGGGAACGACAGAGACAGAGAGGGAACGACAGAGACAGAGGGGGAACGACAGAGACAGAGAGGGAACGACAGAGACAGAGGGGGAACGACAGAGACAGAGGGGGAACGACAGAGACAGAGGGGGAACGACAGAGACAGCGGGGGAACGACAGAGTCAGAGAGGGAACGACAGAGACAGAGAGGGAACGACAGAGACAGAGGGGGAACGACAGAGACAGAGGGGGAACGACAGAGACAGAGGGGGAACGACAGAGACAGAGGGGGAACGACAGAGACAGAGGGGGAACGACAGAGACAGAGGGGGAACGACAGAGACAGCGGGGGAACGACAGAGACAGAGGGGGAACGACAGAGACAGAGGGGGAACGACAGAGACAGAGGGGGAACGACAGAGACAGAGGGGGAACGACAGAGACAGATGGGGAACGACAGAGACAGAGGGGGAACGACAGAGACAGAGAGGGAACGACAGAGACAGAGAGGGAACGACAGAGACAGAGAGGGAACGACAGAGACAGAGAGGGAACGACAGAGATAGAGAGGGAACGACAGAGTCATAGAGGGAACGACAGAGTCAGAGAGGGAACGACAGAGACAGAGAGGGAACGACAGAGACAGAGGGGGAACGACAGAGACAGAGGGGGAACGACAGAGACAGAGGGGGAACGACAGAGACAGAGGGGGAACGACAGAGACAGAGAGGGAACGACAGAGATAGAGGGGGAACGACAGAGACAGAGGGGGAACGACAGAGACAGAGGGGGAACGACAGAGACAGAGGGGGAACGACAGAGACAGAGGGGGAACGACAGAGACAGAGGGGGAACGACAGAGACAGAGGGGGAACGACAGAGACAGAGGGGGAACGACAGATACAGAGGGGGAACGACAGAGACAGAGGGGGAACGACAGAGACAGAGAGGGAACGACAGAGACAGAGAGGGAACGACAGAGACAGAGAGGGAACGACAAAGTCAGAGAGGGAACGACAGAGTCAGAGAGGGAACGACAGAGACAGAGAGGGAACGACAGAGACAGAGAGGGAACGACAGAGACAGAGAGGGAACGACAGAGACAGAGAGGGAACGACAGAGACAGAGAGGGAACGACAGAGACAGAGAGGGAACGACAGAGACAGAGAGGGAACGACAGAGACAGAGAGGGAACGACAGAGACAGAGAGGGAACGACAGAGACAGAGAGGGAACGACAGAGACAGAGAGGGAACGACAGAGACAGAGAGGGAACGACAGAGACAGAGAGGGAACGACAGAGAAAGAGAGGGAACGACAGAGACAGAGAGGGGAACGACAGAGACAGAGAGGGAACGACAGAGACAGAGAGGGAACGACAGAGACAGAGAGGGAACGACAGAGACAGAGAGGGAACGACAGAGACAGAGAGGGAACGACAGAGACAGAGAGGGAACGACAGAGTCAGAGAGGGAACGACAGAGTCAGAGAGGGAACGACAGAGACAGAGAGGGAACGACAGAGTCAGAGAGGGAACGACAGAGACAGAGAGGGAACGACAGAGTCAGAGAGGGAACGACAGAGTCAGAGAGGGAACGACAGAGACAGAGGGGGAACGACAGAGACAGAGGGGGAACGACAGAGACAGAGGGGGAACGACAGAGACAGAGGGGGAACGACAGAGACAGAGAGGGAACAACAGAGACAGAGAGGGAACAACAGAGACAGAGAGGGAACGACAGAGACAGAGAGGGAACGACAGAGTCAGAGAGGGAACGACAGAGGCAGAGAGGGAACGACAGAGACAGAGGGGGAACGACAGAGTCAGAGAGGGAACGACAGAGTCAGAGAGGGAACGACAGAGACAGAGAGGGAACGACAGAGACAGAGGGGGAACGACATAGACAGAGGGGGAACGACAGAGACAGAGGGGGAACGACAGAGACAGAGGGGGAACGACAGAGACAGAGGGGGAACGATAGAGACAGAGGGGGAACGACAGAGACAGAGGGGGAACGACAGAGACAGAGGGGGAACGACAGAGACAGAGGGGGAACGACAGAGACAGAGGGGGAACGACAGAGACAGAGAGGGAACGACAGAGACAGAGAGGGAACGACAGAGACAGAGAGGGAACGACAGAGACAGAGAGGGAACGACAGAGACAGAGAGGGAACGACAGAGACAGAGAGGGAACGACAGAGTCAGAGAGGGAACGACAGAGACAGAGAGGGAACGACAGAGTCAGAGAGGGAACGACAGAGAAAGAGAGGGAACGACAGAGACAGAGAGGGAACGACAGAGACAGAGAGGGAACGACAGAGTCAGAGAGGGAACGACAGAGACAGAGAGGGAACGACAGAGACAGAGAGGGAACGACAGAGACAGAGAGGGAACGACAGAGACAGAGAGGGAACGACAGAGACAGAGAGGGAACGACAGAGACAGAGAGGGAACGACAGAGACAGAGAGGGAACGACAGAGTCAGAGAGGGAACGACAGAGTCAGAGAGGGAACGACAGAGTCAGAGAGGGAACGACAGAGTCAGAGAGGGAACGACAGAGACAGAGAGGGAACGACAGAGTCATAGAGGGAACGACAGAGACAGAGAGGGAACGACAGAGTCAGAGAGGGAACGACAGAGTCATAGAGGGAACGACAGAGTCATAGAGGGAACGACAGAGACAGAGAGGGAACGACAGAGACAGAGAGGGAACGACAGAGACAGAGAGGGAACGACAGAGTCAGAGAGGGAACGACAGAGACAGAGAGGGAACGACAGAGTCAGAGGGGGAACGACAGAGACAGAGAGGGAACGACAGAGACAGAGGGGGAACGACAGAGACAGAGGGGGAACGACAGAGACAGAGGGGGAACGACAGAGACAGAGGGGGAACGACAGAGACAGAGGGGGAACGACAGAGACAGAGGGGGAACGACAGAGACAGAGGGGGAACGACAGAGACAGAGGGGGAACGACAGAGACAGAGAGGGAACGACAGAGACAGAGAGGGAACGACAGAGTCAGAGAGGGAACGACAGAGACAGAGGGGAAACGACAGAGTCAGAGGGGGAACGACAGAGACAGAGAGGGAACAACAGAGACAGAGAGGGAACGACAGAGACAGAGAGGGAACGACAGAGACAGAGAGGGAACGACAGAGTCAGAGAGGGAACGACAGAGTCAGAGAGGGAACGACAGAGACAGAGAGGGAACGACAGAGACAGAGGGGGAACGACAGAGACAGAGGGGGAACGACAGAGACAGAGGGGGAACGACAGAGACAGAGAGGGAACGACAGAGTCAGAGAGGGAACGACAGAGACAGAGAGGGAACGACAGAGTCAGAGAGGGAACGACAGAGACAGAGAGGGAACGACAGAGTCAGAGAGGGAACGACAGAGTCAGAGAGGGAACGACAGAGTCAGAGAGGGAACGACAGAGTCAGAGAGGGAACAACAGAGTCAGAGAGGGAACGACAGAGTCATAGAGGGAACGACAGAGACAGAGAGGGAACGACAGAGTCAGAGAGGGAACGACAGAGTCATAGAGGGAACGACAGAGTCAGAGAGGGAACGACAGAGTCATAGAGGGAACGACAGAGTCAGAGAGGGAACAACAGAGACAGAGAGGGAACGACAGAGACAGAGGGGGAACGACAGAGACAGAGGGGGAACGACAGAGACAGAGAGGGAACGACAGAGTCATAGAGGGAACGACAGAGACAGAGAGGGAACGACAGAGTCAGAGAGGGAACGACAGAGACAGAGAGGGAACGACAGAGTCAGAGAGGGAACGACAGAGACAGAGAGGGAACGACAGAGACAGAGAGGGAACGACAGAGACAGAGAGGGAACGACAGAGACAGAGAGGGAACGACAGAGACAGAGAGGGAACGACAGAGACAGAGAGGGAACGACAGAGACAGAGAGGGAACGACAGAGACAGAGAGGGAACGACAGAGACAGAGAGGGAACGACAGAGACAGAGAGGGAACGACAGAGACAGAGAGGGAACGACAGAGAAAGAGAGGGAACGACAGAGACAGAGAGGGGAACGACAGAGACAGAGAGGGAACGACAGAGACAGAGAGGGAACGACAGAGACAGAGAGGGAACGACAGAGACAGAGAGGGAACGACAGAGACAGAGAGGGAACGACAGAGACAGAGAGGGAACGACAGAGTCAGAGAGGGAACGACAGAGTCAGAGAGGGAACGACAGAGACAGAGAGGGAACGACAGAGTCAGAGAGGGAACGACAGAGACAGAGAGGGAACGACAGAGTCAGAGAGGGAACGACAGAGTCAGAGAGGGAACGACAGAGACAGAGGGGGAACGACAGAGACAGAGGGGGAACGACAGAGACAGAGGGGGAACGACAGAGACAGAGGGGGAACGACAGAGACAGAGAGGGAACAACAGAGACAGAGAGGGAACAACAGAGACAGAGAGGGAACGACAGAGACAGAGAGGGAACGACAGAGTCAGAGAGGGAACGACAGAGGCAGAGAGGGAACGACAGAGACAGAGGGGGAACGACAGAGTCAGAGAGGGAACGACAGAGTCAGAGAGGGAACGACAGAGACAGAGAGGGAACGACAGAGACAGAGGGGGAACGACATAGACAGAGGGGGAACGACAGAGACAGAGGGGGAACGACAGAGACAGAGGGGGAACGACAGAGACAGAGGGGGAACGATAGAGACAGAGGGGGAACGACAGAGACAGAGGGGGAACGACAGAGACAGAGGGGGAACGACAGAGACAGAGGGGGAACGACAGAGACAGAGGGGGAACGACAGAGACAGAGAGGGAACGACAGAGACAGAGAGGGAACGACAGAGACAGAGAGGGAACGACAGAGACAGAGAGGGAACGACAGAGACAGAGAGGGAACGACAGAGACAGAGAGGGAACGACAGAGTCAGAGAGGGAACGACAGAGACAGAGAGGGAACGACAGAGTCAGAGAGGGAACGACAGAGAAAGAGAGGGAACGACAGAGACAGAGAGGGAACGACAGAGACAGAGAGGGAACGACAGAGTCAGAGAGGGAACGACAGAGACAGAGAGGGAACGACAGAGACAGAGAGGGAACGACAGAGACAGAGAGGGAACGACAGAGACAGAGAGGGAACGACAGAGACAGAGAGGGAACGACAGAGACAGAGAGGGAACGACAGAGACAGAGAGGGAACGACAGAGTCAGAGAGGGAACGACAGAGTCAGAGAGGGAACGACAGAGTCAGAGAGGGAACGACAGAGTCAGAGAGGGAACGACAGAGACAGAGAGGGAACGACAGAGTCATAGAGGGAACGACAGAGACAGAGAGGGAACGACAGAGTCAGAGAGGGAACGACAGAGTCATAGAGGGAACGACAGAGTCATAGAGGGAACGACAGAGACAGAGAGGGAACGACAGAGACAGAGAGGGAACGACAGAGACAGAGAGGGAACGACAGAGTCAGAGAGGGAACGACAGAGACAGAGAGGGAACGACAGAGTCAGAGGGGGAACGACAGAGACAGAGAGGGAACGACAGAGACAGAGGGGGAACGACAGAGACAGAGGGGGAACGACAGAGACAGAGGGGGAACGACAGAGACAGAGGGGGAACGACAGAGACAGAGGGGGAACGACAGAGACAGAGGGGGAACGACAGAGACAGAGGGGGAACGACAGAGACAGAGGGGGAACGACAGAGACAGAGAGGGAACGACAGAGACAGAGAGGGAACGACAGAGTCAGAGAGGGAACGACAGAGACAGAGGGGAAACGACAGAGTCAGAGGGGGAACGACAGAGACAGAGAGGGAACAACAGAGACAGAGAGGGAACGACAGAGACAGAGAGGGAACGACAGAGACAGAGAGGGAACGACAGAGTCAGAGAGGGAACGACAGAGTCAGAGAGGGAACGACAGAGACAGAGAGGGAACGACAGAGACAGAGGGGGAACGACAGAGACAGAGGGGGAACGACAGAGACAGAGGGGGAACGACAGAGACAGAGAGGGAACGACAGAGTCAGAGAGGGAACGACAGAGACAGAGAGGGAACGACAGAGTCAGAGAGGGAACGACAGAGACAGAGAGGGAACGACAGAGTCAGAGAGGGAACGACAGAGTCAGAGAGGGAACGACAGAGTCAGAGAGGGAACGACAGAGTCAGAGAGGGAACAACAGAGTCAGAGAGGGAACGACAGAGTCATAGAGGGAACGACAGAGACAGAGAGGGAACGACAGAGTCAGAGAGGGAACGACAGAGTCATAGAGGGAACGACAGAGTCAGAGAGGGAACGACAGAGTCATAGAGGGAACGACAGAGTCAGAGAGGGAACAACAGAGACAGAGAGGGAACGACAGAGACAGAGGGGGAACGACAGAGACAGAGGGGGAACGACAGAGACAGAGAGGGAACGACAGAGTCATAGAGGGAACGACAGAGACAGAGAGGGAACGACAGAGTCAGAGAGGGAACGACAGAGACAGAGAGGGAACGACAGAGTCAGAGAGGGAACGACAGAGACAGAGAGGGAACGACAGAGAGCTACAAAAATTACGAATTTTAAAAGAAAAACACAATTTTCTGAAAAAAACGCAGATTTAGTTACCATTTTTTTTGCTTAGTATTAAACCTCACTTAATGCCGATTCTAAAACCGTTTTTAAACTGTCTCAGACTTTGAAAAATACCACGCTAATGGGTACGTAAATCAAACCATAATTTTATTAATTTTAAGCCTCTTAAAATCCTTAATGACCGCTTGTTCCCAGGTAGTTGAAGGGTGTTTTTGGGTTGCAGGTGGAGATAACATGAGGGGTATAAAGGCATTGGGCAATAGGTCAACTATTCAGTCGCTCGCAAATCGCAATTGCTTGTCTTTGCTCGCCACTTCTTTGATTACTCCAGTACTTGTTCAGTTTGAATCATCATGCCCCGCTTACGAGAGTTTTCGCCGTTACAAATAGCCAACATGCACTATTATTATGGATTGTGCCATGGATCTGCAAGAGCTGTTATTATCTGCGAACTACGACATATGTTCACCAGTTACTTTAAGCAGAATCTGGATTGACAAACCCAATCTGCAGAGACTAACATTACTAGTTATAGATTCATTTTATTAAGTAAATACTGTTTAATCCTTTATTGTTTAATCGTATAAATGTCTATTTGTAATTTAAGGTGTTAGATTTAATACTGCTAGTTGTAAACTGTTCAGGCTAAATTCGAACTATTTCCAAACTTTAAACCTGAATCGCTCAAAAAATTTGAAGCTTTCGCCCACAATATTTTTATTGATTTGCATACACCAGTGATCCAGCTATATTACTGCAAAATTTCAGATTTTTAGGACTAGTGGTTCCCGCGGAAAATAATTTATTGTCAAACCAGTCCCTAGTCCACGCGTAGGTTTACGTAATCTCAAATCTGTTTTTCACTTTTTTCCTGGTTAACTTTTTAAATCTTTTATAACTGAGTCGAGGATATACACGTCAAATAATAGTTTCAAGACCTGTTTCGACATATGTTCACCAGATACTTTAAGCAGAATCTGGATTGACAAACCCAATCTGCAGAGATTAACATTACCAGTTATAGATCCATTTTAGTAAGTAAATACAGTTTAATCCTTTATTGTTTAATCGTGTAAATGTGTATTTGTAATTTAAGGTGTTAGATTTAATACTGCTAGTTATAAACTGTTCAGGCTAAATTCGAACTATTTCCAAACTTTAAACCTGAATCGCTCAAAATTTGAAGCTTTCGCCCACAATATTTCTATTGATTTGCATACACCAGTGACCCAGCTATATTACTGCAAAATTTCAGATTTTTAGGACTAGTGGTTTCCGCGGAAAGTAATTTATTGTCAAACCAGTCCCCAGTCCACGCGTAGGTTTACGTAATTTCAAATCTGTTTTCACTTTTTTCCTGGTTAACTTTTTAAATCTTTTATAACGGATTCGAGGATATCCACGTCAAAAAATAGTTTCAAGACCTGTTTCGACATATGTTCACCAGTTAGTTACTTTAAGCAGAATCTGGATTGACAAACCCAATCTGCAGAGACTAACATTACTACTTATAGATCCATTTTAGTAAGTAAATACTGTTTAATCCTTCATTGTTTAATCGTGTAAATGTGTATTTGTAATTTAAGGTGTTAGATTTAATACTGCTAGTTGTAAACTGTTCAGGCTAAATCCGAACTATTTCCAAACTTTAAACCTGAATCGCTCAAAATTTGAAGCTTTCGCCCACAATATTTCTATTGATTCGCATACACCAGTGACCCAGCTATATTACTGCAAAATTTCAGATTTTTGGGACTAGTGGTTTCCGCGGAAAGTAATTTATTGTCAAACCAGTCCCCAGTCCACGCGTAGGTTTACGTAATTTCAAATCTGTTTTTCACTTTTTTCCTGGTTAACTTTTTAAATCTTTTATAACTGATTCGAGGATATCCACGTCAAAAAATAGTTTCAAGACCTGTTTCAACATATGTTCACCAGTTACTTTAAGTAGAATCTGGATTGACAAACCCAATCTGCAGAGACTAACATTATTAGTTATAGATCCAGTTTAGTAAATAAATACTGTTTTAATCCTTTATTGTTTAATCGTGTAACTGTGTATTTTTAATTTAAGGTGTTAGATTTAATACTGCTAGTTGTAAACTGTTCAGGCTAAATTCGAACTATTTCCAAACTTTAAACCTGAATCGCTCAAAATTTGAAGCTTTCGCCCACAATATTTTTATTGATTTGCATACACTAGTGATCCAGCTATATTACTGCAAAGTTTCAGATTTTTAGGACTGACAGCTTCAGTGGAAAGTAATAAAAAGTAAAATTATTTATAGATTTTTACGTAATTTTCAGTATGTTTTTGGCTTTTTTCCCCACTTACTCTCTTAATTTTTTTTTATAACTATATAGTATCTCTCTGTATCTAAAAAAAAAAAGTGTTAACGCTAATCCCATATATGTAAACCCACCACTAGAGAGAACTGAGCTCTGAAGGTCAAAGTTTGTACAACGACCCAAATTGTCATTACCTGCCACAGATCCATTTTAGTAAGTAAATACTGCTTATTCCTTTATTGTTTAATTGTGTAACTGCGTATCTGTAATTTAAGCTGTTAGATTTAATACTGCTAGTTGTAAACTGCTCAGGCAAAATTTGAACTACTTCCAAACTTCAACCCTGAATCGCTCAAAATTTGAAGCTTTCGCCAACAATATTTTTATCGATTTGCATACACCAGTAATTCAGCTACATTATTGCAAAGTTTTAGATTTTTGGAACAGACAGTTTCAGTGGAAAGTAATAAATAGTAAAAATTAGTCCTAGGTTTTGTCGTAATTTTCAGTCTGTTTTTGACTTTTTTCCCTACTGACTTTCTTAAATTTTTACAACTACATAGTGTCTTTCTGTGCTCAAAAATAGTTTTAAGTTTAATCCCATATATATAAACCAACTACTTTAAAGGGAACTCAGCTTTGAAAGATCTGAGGTTTCCGCAACGACCCAAATCACCATTATTAATCGTAGAGTAATTTTTAGCAGTAAGTTTCATGTGCATTGCTTAATTGTGTAAGTTGATTAATTGTAAATTGCTAGCTGTAAACTATTTAGTTAGGGATAAGTTAGTCTAATCGGGAAACGAACTGCGTATCGCGCTTATTCGTCTGTCGATACACTGGTACACATATAAGCTCCTTAGCTTGCAGTACACACTTCACTACACACTAATACACTACACTATACTTCGATGGGCACAATGTATCGCACGCCGCCCCCATCACCAAAGAAGGATGGGCCGCAGACAAGGCAGCGCAGCAGGCAACCGCCGCTCGCAGACGAGGAGATATCGCTTATATTGACGACAAAACCGGAATCGCACCAAGACCGCGAGGCGACACACAGAACCGAACCCCACAACCGCGAATATCGAGCCGGATCAGAGTCTATATCCGAAGACCTAACGTCACCACCCACACCAACACTGGAACTAATGCTAAGATACAGCGGGACCGACGAGGAGAACGACCCGCCCCCCTCCGGAAACCACAATTTAAACAAATTTTTCGAAGACCTGACCTACAACTGCAATGAGATTCTTTCACTCCTGAGACCAAGCAAGACTCATAAAAGCGTCACTAAGGAGAATAGGGAGAGGGTACTGGTGATTGCCGATACAATCAAGAAGGCTACATCTCAAGCGCGGCGGGATGTAGCGAGGTGGACACCGCCGTCCCTGTCAACTGAAGCTGAAAACGGCCACGGCAGCAGCAGCACGCACGCCCAGGACTCGAACCGCAGCGAGACGACCGGCGCCGCCACGGAGACGGACATCAGAACAATAATACAAAACACTATCAAAACTGAATTCAATAAAATTAAAGAGGACTTGGAGCGCTCAGCGGCTGACGCACCAAAGGGAGCAGCACTCTCATACGCCGCCGCGGCGTCAGCGCCACCAACATCCAACCCCACACCAACATTCCAACCCAACAAACCTGCCATCATATTATCACCTAAAGACACAGTAAGCAGCTCTGCGGACACACTCGACGCGTGGAAGAGAAAAATCTCCTTCCGACACACCTCCTTCGCCCCGGCAAACACTAAATTCGTGTCGAACAATAAAGTACGCGTGGAGTTCGAGAGCCTCGAACAGCGCGATAAGGCGCTGTCAATGACTAACGACATCAACTCTGAAGTCACGGCGGAGTCATCCAGGGCGCTGTCGCCCATGGTGATCATAAAGGGCGTCTCCACCGATATTCCATACGATCAACTCACGGAAATAATCATAAACCAGAACCCCAACATAGCTCACGCCATGGAGAGCGAACAGGACTTCACTCTCCACTTTCAAAGAAATAACAGGAACCCCAAACTATACAACGCAATCTACATGACCACCCCGCAAGTTTTCAAGGAGATAATCACCACTCGTAAAATCAACATAGACCACCAAAAGGTGCACGCCTGCGAACACCTACCACTGCTGCAGTGCTACAAGTGCCTGCAGTATGGACACACTCGCAAGCGATGCACGTCAGAGCACACCACTTGCTCTCACTGCGCGGCCTCCGGACACGAGTACCGTAACTGTCCAGTATGGCAAGACGATTCAAGACTCAAATGCCACAATTGCACATCCCACGCGAATAAGAATAACATTAGAATTAATACGAAACATAGTGCCACCTCCGCCACGTGCCCTCGAATGTCAATGATGAGTATCAAAATCAAACAGAGAATTAACTATGGACCCTATGGGTAACAAACCTCACAATAAAAATCGCAATAATAATAAAAACAACTACCACTGCTTACAAATCAATGAAGGGCACGGGCGAAACGCCCACCAAGAGGTATTAGTGTACCTTAACGATAAAGACACCTCATGTGATTTCGTGTTTCTCACCGAACCGTACACATCTAATCAGAAAATTATTAAAACAATACCGGGATATACCACACACCAATTCCCGTCCGACGCGAGAGCTATCAAGGCCGCGATACTTGTCAAGAATACACGGATAAGCACATTAGGATACACCAAATATTCAGATTCACATATTGCAATAGCCCAGATCACGGAAAAAACAGGAGCAAAAATCTACCTAGTTTCCTTGTATATAGAGCCCAGGAACGACATCAATAACACCTTGAGAAAGCTGGAAGGGTTCTTGCAGGAGACAAGGGGATCCAAGCACATCATTGGAGGGGATTTCAACGGATGGCACACCTCGTGGGGATGCCAACACAACAACTCAAGAGGGCGGGAAATTGCGGACCTCGTGACCGCACATGGACTCAAAGTGTGCAACACTGGGCGCACCCCTACGTTCCAGACAATAACACACAGACAACACAGAGAGTCAATAGTCGACATCACCCTCGCAAGCAACACGCAACACAATAACCCAATCACAATCAGGAACTGGAAAGTCACTCCTGAGGTCTGCACTTCCTCGGACCACCATGCAATAACCTATGAAATGTCCACATCCAGCAACAAAACAGCCAAATGGAACCAAAAGAAAAAACTAAGCACGTTCAAATATAACACCAGCGGCGTAAAATGGGACCAAATAAAGGAAGACATTGAGAGAGAACTGAAGGAAAAGATGCCGGATATAGAAGATATAAACAACAGTGGAGAGGACCAAATTGACTGCACCATTGCACTCTTCACCGGCAACATAGAAAAAATGTGCGACGAATTACTAGATCGATCTGCAGGACCTCCACTAAAACCCCCATGGTGGAACGAAAACCTAAACACCCTAAAAAAGGAGGTTATTAGGGTACACCATGCGCTCAACAAAGCCGTTCGACGAAAGCTCCCGCTCATTGAACTCCTGAGAGAGAGAGACGCCCTAAGGGGAAGGTACTCTGACGAGTGCTGCACCGCGTCCTCCAGCGCCTTCCGAGACTTCTGCGAGCGGCAGGGGAAGGAGGATGTATGGTCAATTACTAACCGCATCATGCGAACTAAACCGGTCACGCAGCCACCTGCCACTATGACCCTACCCGATGGAACGCACACAAGGGACAGCAAGGAGACTGCTGACGCGCTCCTCAACCACTTCCACCCAGACGACACAGGAGATTCTCAGGCACAACAAACGCTACGACAGCTAACATTACAACCCCCCAACACCCCCAATGAACCACCTTTCACGACCGAGGAGGTACTGAGAACCCTGAACACAATCAGTCACAAAAAAGCACCTGGCTCTGACCACCTAACCGCCGACATATGTCTCCAAGTGACCAAAATCTTCCCAGAGACCGTAACTGCAATAATGAACAGATGCCTGCAAATAGGATACTTCCCCGACTACTGGAAGACTACCATCACCAAAATTATCCCCAAGCCAAACAAGGATGACTACACTAAACTGCAATCATTCAGACCAATAGGGCTGGTCAAGGTATTTGGTAAACTACTGGAAAAACTAATAATAAACAGACTCGTATACCATATGCAAATAAACAACCGAGCTGTCAACCGACAGTTCGGATTCAAGCTCCAGACTTCAACCACACACGCCATAAAGCACGCACTCAGACTAATAGAGGAGGGCAAGGAAAATGGCGAACAAGTACTAGCCATTTCTCTAGACATAAGAGCTGCATTTGACAACGCCTGGTGGCCCGCCATCTTTCAGCGTCTCAAACGAATCGCCTGTCCAGAAAACATCTACAGCATCCTACAGAGCTACGTCACCAACCGACAGGTACAGCTAGCGTTCGCCGACTACTTCGCCCAAAAAACCGTCTCGCGCGGATGCATCCAGGGATCAGTGGTCGGTCCGATACTCTGGAACCTCGTGCTGGACGATCTACTTGACAAAGAGCTACCGGCGGGATGCTATTCACAAGCTTACGCGGACGACGTCCTACTGATCTGCCGAGCAAAGACGGTCGCAGAACTGGAGGCCAAAACAAACCTGGCCATCGAGGGGATCGCTGAGTGGGGGGAAAGCGTAAAGCTGGACTTTGGAAAAGAAAAGACGCAAATGATGGCCTTCACAAAAGGCGCCTCTAGGGCCAGGGTGATTATGGATGGCGCGGCAGTGCCACTGGTCACTGAAATGAAGTACCTCGGAGTAATTATTGACAGCAAGCTGCTATTTGTACGACACGCCCTGCAAACCATCGAAAAGGCCAGGAAATTGTACTGCAGGCTGCAAATGTTCATACGCCCCACCTGGGGAGCGCACCCGGAAAACATTAGAACGATATATAAACAAGTGATTGAACCCATAATGACCTACGCCTCCTCCATATGGCAAAATGCTGTTAAACACCAATATATAAAAAACAAGTTACTCTCCCTACAGCGCCTAATAGCAATAAAAATAACGCATGCCTTCAGAACTATAAGCACGCCCCTTGCAGTCACCCTGGCACGGCTCACACCACTGCCTGCAAAAATAGAATACGCTGCCGAGCTGGAAAAATCCAGGATCCGGGGAGTATCTTCCCTGTTACCTGGGGATCTCAAAATTGAAAAACCGGTCTCCCCATCCGAAATGCTACATCCGGCACATAGGGAGGGCATCTCTTTCCGGGAGCTCCAAAACGAGGCTGAGGTTAAACGGGCCCTCGACGACCATCCGGAGGAATCGTGGATTTCCTACACTGACGGGAGTCGACACGACAACACTGTTGGAGCGGCTTTTGTCACTGAGGGACCTAATCGTATAAACACCACTACCAAAAAATTGAAGCTACATGACTGCTGCTCGGTGTACCAGGCCGAGCTTTTTGCGATATCACAGTGCCTTCAAAATCATCTTAATACAATCACACCGATACACAACCACAACCACACCACACACATAATTCTAACAGACAGCAAATCAGCCCTTCAGGAACTTGCCAACCCAAACAGCTACAATCCACTTGCAAACACAATTCATAAACTATTACATACACACAAACAACACTCACACACCCACTTTTACTGGATCAAGGCACACTGCGGTATCGCAGGAAACGAGCTTGCCGATGCGGCGGCTAAGGCTGCGGCCAACCTAAAGAAGACACCGGATTACAAAACAATACCAATATCCAACATAAAGTATAGATTAAAACAGATTGCACAGCATGCGGCTGAACGACTATATAATTCCCCCAACAATTGCCTCTACACAAAGAGGATCTTTACCGATCACGAAACAATAAACAAATACCTAAACGACTACAGTCTAACTTTTGAGACTACTCAATTCATTTCAAATCACGGTTTTCACAAAGAATACCTTTATAGATTCAAAATAACGAACAACGACCACTGCCCGTGTGACGACACATCGACGCAGTCCACACAGCACCTAATTAACGACTGCCCCAGATTCAACTCTAAAAGACTCGAATACGAGATAACTTGCACCATGCTAAACATTAACCAAAGCAACCTAGAAGAAGTCCTCTCCAAACAGACAACAGCAGAGGCCTTCCACAGCTTCTACAAGCACATTGTTAAAAGACTGAAAAAGTTCAACGGAACATAATACTACATACTTCCTTTTCTCTACTATCGCACTATTACTATGTTTCACATATTTTCACTTAAATATATACCTTTAAAATATATACATATATAAAATATATACATATATAAAATATATATAAACATAACCCAACTCACCTCTGCTTGCTGAGCCAACAACCGGTGTTCGCTCAGCAAGCAGCGGCAGTTACCCTTCCTCAATATCCACTCCATCCCCACGCCTTTTGCTCACAACAATCTGCACACTAAAATTTACCCCACACAATAGGTAAACTACACAACAAAACCCAACTCTCAAACAATAACTCACCTTACCCATTCACCCAACTCTAAATTAAATCACTTCCAAGGGCAACGTGTAAACCGTTAGCACTGCGCTCTTGGATCACACAACTCTGCACAGGGTGGTGGTTTTAGTCCGTAGGCGACTGGGCAACATCCCCAGTCGAGTCGGGCATGCTACGGGACCGGGCCGTAGTATCCAATGAGGATCTCCACCACCCACGTAAAAAAAAAAAAAAAAAAACCTAACCTAACCTAACCTAACCTAACCTAACCTAACCTAACCTAACCTAACCTAACCTAACCTAACCTAACCTAACCTAACCTAACCTAACCTAACCTAACCTAACCTAACCTAACCTAACCTAACCTAACCTAACCTAACCTAACCTAACCTAACCTAACCTAACCTAACCTAACCTAACCTAACCTAACCTAACCTAACCTAACCTTTTTTTTTTTTTTTTTTTTGACGCTGGGGAAATGTGTTTGCACATACCCCCCGGCCCGGGGAAGGCCATAGTGGGGGGTTATGTGGGGATCTCTCCTTCCGCAACCCCCTCCGCATAAGGTGGAGGGAGGGGAGGAGCCTACCCACTAAAACCCCAGCGGCGTCATCCTCTCCTGCCGTTAAGGGGACCGTCATGGGATGCAGCATTTCTTACCACGACGACCCCCGGCGGCCCTGGCTGCTACGCCAGGACACCCGCGCCAAGGGAGGGGAAGGTCAGAGACGCTTGACCTTCCCCCCAGACGTGTAGGGCCATGTGCAATGTGGGCCCCCAACCCACTGGCCCTACTGGGGGAAGACGCGGCCCGCGGCAGCAAACCGCGCACGCCTTCGACCCCTCCGTCTGCGCCGGAGCGGGAGTGCGTCCGCATTTTCCTCGCGCTCCCGCTCCGCGGCCTCCTTCTGCGATATGACGACTTCGCAGAAGGCGGCCACCGCCTCCCAAGATCTCTCGCTCCTCAACATGGCCGCCACCACGTTGGACAGCGAGAGGTCATCCACTCCGAGGGCCAACACCATTGTGCGGCGCTCTTCGGCCCAGCGAGTGCACCACTCCAAGGTGTGCTGGGCCGTATCGTCCTCCGCGCCGCACTCATGGCAGGCGGGGCTACCCTCTCTTTTAATCCTGTACAGGTAATGACCGAAACAGCCATGTCCGGTCATCACCTGCGCAAGTCTGAACCCCACCTTGCCATGGGCCCTCTCCAGCCAACTGTCCAACGACCCGAGGAGTGCCCCTATGGTGCGGACTCCATAGGGGGAGCCCTCGAGGTCACCTTTCCACCTCTCCCTCAACCTCCTCTGCGTCTGCCTCCTGGCCTCCCTCACCTCCTCGGGAGCAGGATACTCCCCGGTGGCTTTCCACCGCACCCGCTCCCTGTGCGCCTCAGCCAGCGCCTCCGCATCTAGCTCCCACGGAGGTGTGCCAGCCAAGGCACACGCCGCCGCCCAGGCGACCGTCACGTATGCCCTGCAGATCCGTATGGCCACCACCCTCTGTGGCCTACGAAGCAGGGCCTTGTTTGCCGCGCTGAGCCGATCCGCCCAAATCGGGGCCCCGTACAGGGCCATGCTTCGGGCGACACCGGCATAGAGGCGGCGGCACGCGACTGATGGCCCCCCTACGTTGGGCAGCAGCCGCCCCAACGCTGAAGCCGCACTCACTATTCGGGGAGCAAGTTGGCGGAAATGCTCCCCGAAATTCCACCTCCGGTAACCTAACCTAACCTAACCTAACCTAACCTAACCTAACCTAACCTAACAGGAGTGACTTTCCAGTTCCTGATTGTGATTGGGTTATTGTGTTGCGTGTTGCTTGCGAGGGTGATTAACACACAGACAACACAGAGAGTCAATAGTCGACATCACCCTATACACCAGTGACTAACAAAAAAGTGCCCAGAAACTTATTCAAAGGTGATACGGAATTGGTGAATATAATAAAACGTTCCTCAGTGAGTGCTTCACCTGTCGGCGATATTGGATTCAGCCGGACTCACCACCCAGGAAAACAAACGTAAGTTCAGTGGATAACCTAGAACCGAAAGTGATAAAAAGCCCCAAAAACTCTGGAAATAGATACTTTACATATCGAATTTTTTTGTGATATATATATGTCTCAGTGCTCTTGACAATCTGTGAAAGTTTTGTACTTTTCTCATGAAAAACGGCAAAGATATTCAATTATAACCGAAAACAACGTGGTTAGGTAAACTCAGATATCGAATCGTGCGGCTGATTCTGACATCACAGTTTTATGTGCCGACTCACCAGGACCCCAGAACAGTTTCTAGAATTTCTCTGAGTGCAATAGTCTTCATTTAATCCAATATCTTCCGAAATAACCCCAAAGTTTTAACTAACAGTGAATTTCAAACCCCAATAGTCATAAACTTTAAGTGACCATACCACAATATTCTAATCGATCTATATACACCAGCTATCGATCTATATAATTACAAAATTTCAGATTTTTATGACTAGTGGTTTCTGCGGAAAGTAATTTATTGTCAAACCAGTCCCTAGTCCACGCGTAAGTTTACGTAATTTCAAATCTGTTTTTCACTTTTTTCCTGGTCAACTTTTTAAATCTTTTATAACTGATTCGAGGATATCCACGTCAAAAAATAGTTTCAAGACCTGTTTCGACATATGTTCACCAGTTACTTTAAGCAGAATCTGGATTGACAAACCCAATCTGCAGAGACTAACAATACTAGTTATAGATTCATTTTATTAAGTAAATACTGTTTAATCCTTTATTGTTTAATCGTATAAATGTCTATTTGTAATTTAAGGTGTTAGATTTAATACTGCTAGTTGTAAACTGTTCAGGCTAAATTCGAACTATTTCCAAACTTTAAACCTGAATCGCTCAAAAAATTTGAAGCTTTCGCCCACAATATTTTTATTGATTTGCATACACCAGTGATCCAGCTATATTACTGCAAAATTTCAGATTTTTAGGACTAGTGGTTCCCGCGGAAAATAATTTATTGTCAAACCAGTCCCTAGTCCACGCGTAGGTTTACGTAATCTCAAATCTGTTATTCACTTTTTTCCTGGTTAACTTTTTAAATCTTTTATAACTGAGTCGAGGATATACACGTCAAATAATAGTTTCAAGACCTGTTTCGACATATGTTCACCAGATACTTTAAGCAGAATCTGGATTGACAAACCCAATCTGCAGAGATTAACATTACCAGTTATAGATCCATTTTAGTAAGTAAATACAGTTTAATCCTTTATTGTTTAATCGTGTAAATGTGTATTTGTAATTTAAGGTGTTAGATTTAATACTGCTAGTTATAAACTGTTCAGGCTAAATTCGAACTATTTCCAAACTTTAAACCTGAATCGCTCAAAATTTGAAGCTTTCGCCCACAATATTTCTATTGATTTGCATACACCAGTGACCCAGCCATATTACTGCAAAATTTCAGATTTTTAGGACTAGTGGTTTCCGCGGAAAGTAATTTATTGTCAAACCAGTCCCCAGTCCACGCGTAGGTTTACGTAATTTCAAATCTGTTTTCACTTTTTTCCTGGTTAACTTTTTAAATCTTTTATAACGGATTCGAGGATATCCACGTCAAAAAATAGTTTCAAGACCTGTTTCGACATATGTTCACCAGTTACTTTAAGCAGAATCTGGATTGACAAACCCAATCTGCAGAGACTAACATTACTACTTATAGATCCATTTTAGTAAGTAAATACTGTTTAATCCTTCATTGTTTAATCGTGTAAATGTGTATTTGTAATTTAAGGTGTTAGATTTAATACTGCTAGTTGTAAACTGTTCAGGCTAAATCCGAACTATTTCCAAACTTTAAACCTGAATCGCTCAAAATTTGAAGCTTTCGCCCACAATATTTCTATTGATTCGCATACACCAGTGACCCAGCTATATTACTGCAAAATTTCAGATTTTTGGGACTAGTGGTTTCCGCGGAAAGTAATTTATTGTCAAACCAGTCCCCAGTCCACGCGTAGGTTTACGTAATTTCAAATCTGTTTTTCACTTTTTTCCTGGTTAACTTTTTAAATCTTTTATAACTGATTCGAGGATATCCACGTCAAAAAATAGTTTCAAGACCTGTTTCAACATATGTTCACCAGTTACTTTAAGTAGAATCTGGATTGACAAACCCAATCTGCAGAGACTAACATTATTAGTTATAGATCCAGTTTAGTAAATAAATACTGTTTTAATCCTTTATTGTTTAATCGTGTAACTGTGTATTTTTAATTTAAGGTGTTAGATTTAATACTGCTAGTTGTAAACTGTTCAGGCTAAATTCGAACTATTTCCAAACTTTAAACCTGAATCGCTCAAAATTTGAAGCTTTCGCCCACAATATTTTTATTGATTTGCATACACTAGTGATCCAGCTATATTACTGCAAAGTTTCAGATTTTTAGGACTGACAGCTTCAGTGGAAAGTAATAAAAAGTAAAATTATTTATAGATTTTTACGTAATTTTCAGTATGTTTTTGGCTTTTTTCCCCACTTACTCTCTTAATTTTTTTTTATAACTATATAGTATCTCTCTGTATCTAAAAAAAGTGTTAACGCTAATCCCATATATGTAAACCCACCACTAGAGAGAACTGAGCTCTGAAGGTCAAAGTTTGTACAACGACCCAAATTGTCATCACCTGCCACAGATCCATTTTAGTAAGTAAATACTGCTTATTCCTTTATTGTTTAATTGTGTAACTGCGTATCTGTAATTTAAGCTGTTAGATTTAATACTGCTAGTTGTAAACTGCTCAGGCAAAATTTGAACTACTTCCAAACTTCAACCCTGAATCGCTCAAAATTTGAAGCTTTCGCCAACAATATTTTTATCGATTTGCATACACCAGTAATTCAGCTACATTATTGCAAAGTTTTAGATTTTTGGAACAGACAGTTTCAGTGGAAAGTAATAAATAGTAAAAATTAGTCCTAGGTTTTGTCGTAATTTTCAGTCTGTTTTTGACTTTTTTCCCTACTGACTTTCTTAAATTTTTACAACTACATAGTGTCTTTCTGTGCTCAAAAATAGTTTTAAGTTTAATCCCATATATATAAACCAACTACTTTAAAGGGAACTCAGCTTTGAAAGATCTGAGGTTTCCGCAACGACCCAAATCACCATTATTAATCGTAGAGTAATTTTTAGCAGTAAGTTTCATGTGCATTGCTTAATTGTGTAAGTTGATTAATTGTAAATTGCTAGCTGTAAACTATTTAGTTAGGGATAAGTTAGTCTAATCGGGAAACGAACTGCGTATCGCGCTTATTCGTCTGTCGATACACTGGTACACATAAACAACGTGGTTAGGTAAACTCAGATATCGAATCGTGCGGCTGATTCTGACATCACAGTTTTATGTGCCGTCTCACCAGGACCCCAGAACAGTTTCTAGAATTTCTCTGAGTGCAACAGTCTTCATTTAATCCAATATTTTCCGACATAACCCCAAAATTTTAACTAAAAGTGAATTTCAAACCCCAATAACTTTAAATTTCAAGCGATCACACCACAATATTCTAACCGATTATTCTCAGGCACAACAAACGCTACGACAGCTAACATTACAACCCCCCAACACCCCCAATGAACCCTTGCAGTACACACTTCACTACACACTAATACACTACACTATACTTCGATGGGCACAATGTATCGCACGCCGCCCCCATCACCAAAGAAGGATGGGCCGCAGACAAGGCAGCGCAGCAGGCAACCGCCGCTCGCAGACGAGGAGATATCGCTTATATTGACGACAAAACCGGAATCGCACCAAGACCGCGAGGCGACACACAGAACCGAACCCCACAACCGCGAATATCGAGCCGGATCAGAGTCTATATCCGAAGACCTAACGTCACCACCCACACCAACACTGGAACTAATGCTAAGATACAGCGGGACCGACGAGGAGAACGACCCGCCCCCCTCCGGAAACCACAATTTAAACAAATTTTTCGAAGACCTGACCTACAACTGCAATGAGATTCTTTCACTCCTGAGACCAAGCAAGACTCATAAAAGCGTCACTAAGGAGAATAGGGAGAGGGTACTGGTGATTGCCGATACAATCAAGAAGGCTACATCTCAAGCGCGGCGGGATGTAGCGAGGTGGACACCGCCGTCCCTGTCAACTGAAGCTGAAAACGGTCACGGCAGCAGCAGCACGCACGCCCAGGACTCGAACCGCAGCGAGACGACCGGCGCCGCCACGGAGACGGACATCAGAACAATAATACAAAACACTATCAAAACTGAATTCAATAAAATTAAAGAGGACTTGGAGCGCTCAGCGGCTGACGCACCAAAGGGAGCAGCACTCTCATACGCCGCCGCGGCGTCAGCGCCACCAACATCCAACCCCACACCAACATTCCAACCCAACAAACCTGCCATCATATTATCACCTAAAGACACAGTAAGCAGCTCTGCGGACACACTCGACGCGTGGAAGAGAAAAATCTCCTTCCGACACACCTCCTTCGCCCCGGCAAACACTAAATTCGTGTCGAACAATAAAGTACGCGTGGAGTTCGAGAGCCTCGAACAGCGCGATAAGGCGCTGTCAATGACTAACGACATCAACTCTGAAGTCACAACGGAGTCATCCAGGGCGCTGTCGCCCATGGTGATCATAAAGGGCGTCTCCACCGATATTCCATACGATCAACTCACGGAAATAATCATAAACCAGAACCCCAACATAGCTCACGCCATGGAGAGCGAACAGGACTTCACTCTCCACTTTCAAAGAAATAACAGGAACCCCAAACTATACAACGCAATCTACATGACCACCCCGCAAGTTTTCAAGGAGATAATCACCACTCGTAAAATCAACATAGACCACCAAAAGGTGCACGCCTGCGAACACCTACCACTGCTGCAGTGCTACAAGTGCCTGCAGTATGGACACACTCGCAAGCGATGCACGTCAGAGCACACCACTTGCTCTCACTGCGCGGCCTCCGGACACGAGTACCGTAACTGTCCAGTATGGCAAGACGATTCAAGACTCAAATGCCACAATTGCACATCCCACGCGAATAAGAATAACATTAGAATTAATACGAAACATAGTGCCACCTCCGCCACGTGCCCTCGAATGTCAATGATGAGTATCAAAATCAAACAGAGAATTAACTATGGACCCTATGGGTAACAAACCTCACAATAAAAATCGCAATAATAATAAAAATAACTACCACTGCTTACAAATCAATGAAGGGCACGGGCGAAACGCCCACCAAGAGGTATTAGTGTACCTTAACGATAAAGACACCTCATGTGATTTCGTGTTTCTCACCGAACCGTACACATCTAATCAGAAAATTATTAAAACAATACCGGGATATACCACACACCAATTCCCGTCCGACGCGAGAGCTATCAAGGCCGCGATACTTGTCAAGAATACACGGATAAGCACATTAGGATACACCAAATATTCAGATTCACATATTGCAATAGCCCAGATCACGGAAAAAACAGGAGCAAAAATCTACCTAGTTTCCTTGTATATAGAGCCCAGGAACGACATCAATAACACCTTGAGAAAGCTGGAAGGGTTCTTGCAGGAGACAAGGGGATCCAAGCACATCATTGGAGGGGATTTCAACGGATGGCACACCTCGTGGGGATGTCAACACAACAACTCAAGAGGGCGGGAAATTGCGGACCTCGTGACCGCACATGGACTCAAAGTGTGCAACACTGGGCGCACCCCTACGTTCCAGACAATAACACACAGACAACACAGAGAGTCAATAGTCGACATCACAGAGAGGGAACGACAGAGACAGAGGGGGAACGACAGAGACAGAGGGGGAACGACAGAGACAGAGGGGGAACGACAAAGACAGAGGGGGAACGACAGAGACAGAGGGGGAACGACAGAGACAGAGGGGGAACGACAGAGACAGAGGGGGAACGACAGAGACAGAGAGGGAACGACAGAGACAGAGAGGGAACGACAGAGATAGAGAGGGAACGACAGAGACAGAGAGGGAACGACAGAGTCATAGAGGGAACGACAGAGTCAGAGAGGGAACGACAGAGACAGAGAGGGAACGACAGAGACAGAGAGGGAACGACAGAGTCAGAGAGGGAACGACAGAGACAGAGAGGGAACGACAGAGTCAGAGAGGGAACGACAGAGACAGAGAGGGAACGACAGAGTCAGAGAGGGAACGAAAGAGACAGAGAGGGAACGACAGAGTCAGAGAGGGAACGACAGAGTCAGAGAGGGAACGACAGAGACAGAGGGGGAACGACAGAGACAGAGGGGGAACGACAGAGACAGAGGGGGAACGACAGAGACAGAGGGGGAACGACAGAGACAGAGGGGGAACGACAGAGACAGAGAGGGAACAACAGAGACAGAGAGGGAACAACAGAGACAGAGAGGGAACGACAGAGACAGAGAGGGAACGACAGAGACAGAGAGGGAACGACAGAGACAGAGAGGGAACGACAGAGACAGAGAGGGAACGACAGAGACAGAGAGGGAACGACAGAGACAGAGGGGGAACGACAGAGACAGAGGGGGAACGACAGAGACAGAGGGGGAACGACAGAGACAGAGGGGGAACGACAGAGACAGAGGGGGAACGACAGAGACAGCGGGGGAACGACAGAGTCAGAGAGGGAACGACAGAGACAGAGAGGGAACGACAGAGACAGAGAGGGAACGACAGAGACAGAGAGGGAACGACAGAGACAGAGAGGGAACGACAGAGACAGAGGGGGAACGACAGAGACAGAGGGGGAACGACAGAGACAGAGGGGGAACGACAGAGACAGAGGGGGAACGACAGAGACAGAGGGGGAACGACAGAGACAGAGGGGGAACGACAAAGACAGAGGGGGAACGACAGAGACAGAGGGGGAACGACAGAGACAGAGGGGGAACGACAGAGACAGAGGGGGAACGACAGAGACAGAGAGGGAACGACAGAGACAGAGAGGGAACGACAGAGATAGAGAGGGAACGACAGAGACAGAGAGGGAACGACAGAGTCATAGAGGGAACGACAGAGTCAGAGAGGGAACGACAGAGACAGAGAGGGAACGACAGAGTCAGAGAGGGAACGACAGAGACAGAGGGGGAACGACAGAGACAGAGGGGGAACGACAGAGACAGAGGGGGAACGACAGAGACAGAGGGGGAACGACAGAGACAGAGAGGGAACAACAGAGACAGAGAGGGAACAACAGAGACAGAGAGGGAACGACAGAGACAGAGAGGGAACGACAGAGACAGAGAGGGAACGACAGAGACAGAGAGGGAACGACAGAGACAGAGAGGGAACGACAGAGACAGAGGGGGAACGACAGAGACAGAGAGGGAACGACAGAGACAGAGGGGGAACGACAGAGACAGAGGGGGAACGACAGAGACAGAGGGGGAACGACAGAGACAGCGGGGGAACGACAGAGTCAGAGAGGGAACGACAGAGACAGAGAGGGAACGACAGAGACAGAGGGGGAACGACAGAGACAGAGGGGGAACGACAGAGACAGAGGGGGAACGACAGAGACAGAGGGGGAACGACAGAGACAGAGGGGGAACGACAGAGACAGAGGGGGAACGACAGAGACAGAGGGGGAACGACAGAGACAGCGGGGGAACGACAGAGACAGAGGGGGAACGACAGAGACAGAGGGGGAACGACAGAGACAGAGGGGGAACGACAGAGACAGATGGGGAACGACAGAGACAGAGGGGGAACGACAGAGACAGAGAGGGAACGACAGAGACAGAGAGGGAACGACAGAGACAGAGAGGGAACGACAGAGACAGAGAGGGAACGACAGAGATAGAGAGGGAACGACAGAGTCATAGAGGGAACGACAGAGTCAGAGAGGGAACGACAGAGACAGAGAGGGAACGACAGAGACAGAGGGGGAACGACAGAGACAGAGGGGGAACGACAGAGACAGAGGGGGAACGACAGAGACAGAGGGGGAACGACAGAGACAGAGAGGGAACGACAGAGATAGAGGGGGAACGACAGAGACAGAGGGGGAACGACAGAGACAGAGGGGGAACGACAGAGACAGAGGGGGAACGACAGAGACAGAGGGGGAACGACAGAGACAGAGGGGGAACGACAGAGACAGAGGGGGAACGACAGATACAGAGGGGGAACGACAGAGACAGAGGGGGAACGACAGAGACAGAGAGGGAACGACAGAGACAGAGAGGGAACGACAGAGACAGAGAGGGAACGACAGAGTCAGAGAGGGAACGACAGAGTCAGAGAGGGAACGACAGAGACAGAGAGGGAACGACAGAGACAGAGAGGGAACGACAGAGACAGAGAGGGAACGACAGAGACAGAGAGGGAACGACAGAGACAGAGAGGGAACGACAGAGACAGAGAGGGAACGACAGAGACAGAGAGGGAACGACAGAGACAGAGAGGGAACGACAGAGACAGAGAGGGAACGACAGAGACAGAGAGGGAACGACAGAGACAGAGAGGGAACGACAGAGACAGAGAGGGAACGACAGAGACAGAGAGGGAACGACAGAGAAAGAGAGGGAACGACAGAGACAGAGAGGGAACGACAGAGACAGAGAGGGAACGACAGAGACAGAGAGGGAACGACAGAGACAGAGAGGGAACGACAGAGACAGAGAGGGAACGACAGAGACAGAGAGGGAACGACAGAGACAGAGAGGGAACGACAGAGTCAGAGAGGGAACGACAGAGTCAGAGAGGGAACGACAGAGACAGAGAGGGAACGACAGAGTCAGAGAGGGAACGACAGAGACAGAGAGGGAACGACAGAGTCAGAGAGGGAACGACAGAGTCAGAGAGGGAACGACAGAGACAGAGGGGGAACGACAGAGACAGAGGGGGAACGACAGAGACAGAGGGGGAACGACAGAGACAGAGGGGGAACGACAGAGACAGAGAGGGAACAACAGAGACAGAGAGGGAACAACAGAGACAGAGAGGGAACGACAGAGACAGAGAGGGAACGACAGAGTCAGAGAGGGAACGACAGAGGCAGAGAGGGAACGACAGAGACAGAGGGGGAACGACAGAGTCAGAGAGGGAACGACAGAGTCAGAGAGGGAACGACAGAGACAGAGAGGGAACGACAGAGACAGAGGGGGAACGACATAGACAGAGGGGGAACGACAGAGACAGAGGGGGAACGACAGAGACAGAGGGGGAACGACAGAGACAGAGGGGGAACGATAGAGACAGAGGGGGAACGACAGAGACAGAGGGGGAACGACAGAGACAGAGGGGGAACGACAGAGACAGAGGGGGAACGACAGAGACAGAGGGGGAACGACAGAGACAGAGAGGGAACGACAGAGACAGAGAGGGAACGACAGAGACAGAGAGGGAACGACAGAGACAGAGAGGGAACGACAGAGACAGAGAGGGAACGACAGAGACAGAGAGGGAACGACAGAGTCAGAGAGGGAACGACAGAGACAGAGAGGGAACGACAGAGTCAGAGAGGGAACGACAGAGAAAGAGAGGGAACGACAGAGACAGAGAGGGAACGACAGAGACAGAGAGGGAACGACAGAGTCAGAGAGGGAACGACAGAGACAGAGAGGGAACGACAGAGACAGAGAGGGAACGACAGAGACAGAGAGGGAACGACAGAGACAGAGAGGGAACGACAGAGACAGAGAGGGAACGACAGAGACAGAGAGGGAACGACAGAGACAGAGAGGGAACGACAGAGTCAGAGAGGGAACGACAGAGTCAGAGAGGGAACGACAGAGTCAGAGAGGGAACGACAGAGTCAGAGAGGGAACGACAGAGACAGAGAGGGAACGACAGAGTCATAGAGGGAACGACAGAGACAGAGAGGGAACGACAGAGTCAGAGAGGGAACGACAGAGTCATAGAGGGAACGACAGAGTCATAGAGGGAACGACAGAGACAGAGAGGGAACGACAGAGACAGAGAGGGAACGACAGAGACAGAGAGGGAACGACAGAGTCAGAGAGGGAACGACAGAGACAGAGAGGGAACGACAGAGTCAGAGGGGGAACGACAGAGACAGAGAGGGAACGACAGAGACAGAGGGGGAACGACAGAGACAGAGGGGGAACGACAGAGACAGAGGGGGAACGACAGAGACAGAGGGGGAACGACAGAGACAGAGGGGGAACGACAGAGACAGAGGGGGAACGACAGAGACAGAGGGGGAACGACAGAGACAGAGGGGGAACGACAGAGACAGAGAGGGAACGACAGAGACAGAGAGGGAACGACAGAGTCAGAGAGGGAACGACAGAGACAGAGGGGAAACGACAGAGTCAGAGGGGGAACGACAGAGACAGAGAGGGAACAACAGAGACAGAGAGGGAACGACAGAGACAGAGAGGGAACGACAGAGACAGAGAGGGAACGACAGAGTCAGAGAGGGAACGACAGAGTCAGAGAGGGAACGACAGAGACAGAGAGGGAACGACAGAGACAGAGGGGGAACGACAGAGACAGAGGGGGAACGACAGAGACAGAGGGGGAACGACAGAGACAGAGAGGGAACGACAGAGTCAGAGAGGGAACGACAGAGACAGAGAGGGAACGACAGAGTCAGAGAGGGAACGACAGAGACAGAGAGGGAACGACAGAGTCAGAGAGGGAACGACAGAGTCAGAGAGGGAACGACAGAGTCAGAGAGGGAACGACAGAGTCAGAGAGGGAACAACAGAGTCAGAGAGGGAACGACAGAGTCATAGAGGGAACGACAGAGACAGAGAGGGAACGACAGAGTCAGAGAGGGAACGACAGAGTCATAGAGGGAACGACAGAGTCAGAGAGGGAACGACAGAGTCATAGAGGGAACGACAGAGTCAGAGAGGGAACAACAGAGACAGAGAGGGAACGACAGAGACAGAGGGGGAACGACAGAGACAGAGGGGGAACGACAGAGACAGAGGGGGAACGACAGAGTCATAGAGGGAACGACAGAGACAGAGAGGGAACGACAGAGTCAGAGAGGGAACGACAGAGACAGAGAGGGAACGACAGAGTCAGAGAGGGAACGACAGAGACAGAGAGGGAACGACAGAGAGCTACAAAAATTACGAATTTTAAAAGAAAAACACAATTTTCTGAAAAAAACGCAGATTTAGTTACCATTTTTTTTGCTTAGTATTAAACCTCACTTAATGCCGATTCTAAAACCGTTTTTAAACTGTCTCAGACTTTGAAAAATACCACGCTAATGGGTACGTAAATCAAACCATAATTTTATTAATTTTAAGCCTCTTAAAATCCTTAATGACCGCTTGTTCCCAGGTAGTTGAAGGGTGTTTTTGGGTTGCAGGTGGAGATAACATGAGGGGTATAAAGGCATTGGGCAATAGGTCAACTATTCAGTCGCTCGCAAATCGCAATTGCTTGTCTTTGCTCGCCACTTCTTTGATTACTCCAGTACTTGTTCAGTTTGAATCATCATGCCCCGCTTACGAGAGTTTTCGCCGTTACAAATAGCCAACATGCACTATTATTATGGATTGTGCCATGGATCTGCAAGAGCTGTTATTATCTGCGAACTTAACTATAACTGATGACCTGGTAAAGGTCGCGGGTGTCATTTTGGCACTCTTTGGGGGATAATATGTCTAGCAGTGGACGTCTTTCGACTGATATGATGATGATGATGATGAACTATAAATGTCACCTACTAACTAACTATATTATTAACAAGATTTTATTGGAAACTAAGTCATTAGTAACCTAAGTCTTATTAGCTTTAATATTTAATGTATAAATATCATAAAAATATCGATATGCAAAATCATACCCACATCCCTATTCCGTTATGGCGAAATAGTCGTGTCATCATACGCATTTCGCAGCACATGCGACTTTTTGGTTTCAAGCGTATAGTTTTGAAAACACTGCCATCTGGCGTCGAGTAGCCGAACCACCACGTCTCTTGCAAGTCTTGCAACGCAGATAATAACGGACGTAAGAAATATTTACTTGACACTCTAAATTAGACCGTAAAAATATGAAGGTTAAAGTACCTTTTGCATATTAAATTTGCTACCCTTAACAACTTATTGCCACAGTACATTTTAACAAATCAAAAGCGTATTGCAATTGTGTGTTCGTGTTTTATTGAAGTGCGGTTGTATGCGTGCGGCGACACTGGTTCTCTAGGAAAATCGGTTGAATGCCACTTCCAATGGATTCTTAATTCCGGGGGAACGACAGAGACAGAGAGGGAACGACAGAGTCAGAGAGGGAACGACAGAGACAGAGAGGGAACGACAGAGTCAGAGAGGGAACGACAGAGACAGAGAGGGAACGACAGAGACAGAGAGGGAACGACAGAGACAGAGAGGGAACGACAGAGACAGAGAGGGAACGACAGAGACAGAGAAGGAACGACAGAGACAGAGAGGGAACGACAGAGACAGAGAGGGAACGACAGAGACAGAGAGGGAACGACAGAGACAGAGAGGGAACGACAGAGACAGAGAGGGAACGACAGAGACAGAGAGGGAACGACAGAGACAGAGAGGGAACGACAGAGACAGAGAGGGAACGACAGAGACAGAGAGGGAACGACAGAGACAGAGAGGGAACGACAGAGACAGAGAGGGAACGACAGAGACAGAGAGGGAACGACAGAGACAGAGAGGGAACGACAGAGACAGAGAGGGAACGACAGAGACAGAGGGGGAACGACAGAGACAGAGGGGGAACGACAGAGACAGAGGGGGAACGACAGAGACAGAGAGGGAACGACAGAGACAGATAGGGAACGACAGAGACAGAGAGGGAACGACAGAGTCAGAGAGGGAACGACAGAGTCAGAGAGGGAACGACAGAGACAGAGAGGGAACGACAGAGACAGAGAGGGAACGACAGAGACAGAGAGGGAACGACAGAGACAGAGAGGGAACGACAGAGACAGAGAGGGAACGACAGAGACAGAGAGGGAACGACAGAGTCAGAGAGGGAACGACAGAGTCAGAGAGGGAACGACAGAGACAGAGAGGGAACGACAGAGACAGAGAGGGAACGACAGAGACAGAGAGGGAACGACAGAGTCAGAGAGGGAACGACAGAGACAGAGAGGGAACGACAGAGACAGAGAGGGAACGACAGAGACAGAGAGGGAACGACAGAGACAGAGGGGGAACGACAGAGACAGAGGGGGAACGACAGAGACAGAGGGGGAACGACAGAGACAGGGGGGGAACGACAGAGACAGAGGGGGAACGACAGAGACAGAGGGGGAACGACAGAGACAGAGGGGGAACGACAGAGACAGAGGGGGAACGACAGAGACAGAGGGGGAACGACAGAGACAGAGGGGGAACGACAGAGACAGAGAGGGAACGACAGAGACAGAGAGGGAACGACAGAGACAGAGAGGGAACGACAGAGACAGAGAGGGAACGACAGAGACAGAGAGGGAACGATAGAGACAGAGGGGGAACGACAGAGACAGAGGGGGAACGACAGAGACAGGGGGGGAACGACAGAGACAGAGGGGGAACGACAGAGACAGAGGGGGAACGACAGAGACAGAGGGGGAACGACAGAGACAGAGGGGGAACGACAGAGACAGAGGGGGAACGACAGAGAAGGAGGGGGAACGACAGAGTCAGAGAGGGAACGACAGAGACAGAGAGGGAACGACAGAGACAGAGGGGGAACGACAGAGACAGAGGGGGAACGACAGAGACAGAGGGGGAACGACAGAGACAGAGGGGGAACGACAGAGACAGAGGGGGAACGACAGAGACAGAGGGGGAACGACAGAGACAGAGGGGGAACGACAGAGACAGAGAGGGAACGACAGAGTCATAGAGGGAACGACAGAGACAGAGAGGGAACGACAGAGACAGAGGGGGAACGACAGAGACAGCGGGGGAACGACAGAGACAGAGGGGGAACGACAGAGACAGAGGGGGAACGACAGAGACAGAGGGGGAACGACAGAGACAGAGGGGGAACGACAGAGACAGAGGGGGAACGACAGAGACAGATGGGGAACGACAGAGACAGAGGGGGAACGACAGAGACAGAGGGGGAACGACAGAGACAGAGAGGGAACGACAGAGACAGAGAGGGAACGACAGAGACAGAGAGGGAACGACAGAGACAGAGAGGGAACGACAGAGTCATAGAGGGAACGACAGAGTCAGAGAGGGAACGACAGAGTCAGAGAGGGAACGACAGAGACAGAGGGGGAACGACAGAGACAGAGGGGGAACGACAGAGACAGAGGGGGAACGACAGAGACAGAGGGGGAACGACAGAGACAGAGGGGGAACGACAGAGACAGAGAGGGAACGACAGAGACAGAGGGGGAACGACAGAGACAGAGGGGGAACGACAGAGACAGAGGGGGAACGACAGAGACAGAGGGGGAACGACAGAGACAGAGGGGGAACGACAGAGACAGAGGGGGAACGACAGAGACAGAGGGGGAACGACAGATACAGAGGGGGAACGACAGAGACAGAGGGGGAACGACAGAGACAGAGGGGGAACGACAGAGACAGAGGGGGAACGACAGAGACAGAGAGGGAACGACAGAGACAGAGAGGGAACGACAGAGTCAGAGAGGGAACGACAGAGTCAGAGAGGGAACGACAGAGACAGAGAGGGAACGACAGAGACAGAGAGGGAACGACAGAGACAGAGAGGGAACGACAGAGACAGAGAGGGAACGACAGAGACAGAGAGGGAACGACAGAGACAGAGAGGGAACGACAGAGACAGAGAGGGAACGACAGAGACAGAGAGGGAACGACAGAGACAGAGAGGGAACGACAGAGACAGAGAGGGAACGACAGAGACAGAGAGGGAACGACAGAGACAGAGAGGGAACGACAGAAAAAGAGAGGGAACGACAGAGACAGAGAGGGAACGACAGAGACAGAGAGGGAACGACAGAGACAGAGAGGGAACGACAGAGACAGAGAGGGAACGACAGAGACAGAGAGGGAACGACAGAGACAGAGAGGGAACGACAGAGACAGAGAGGGAACGACAGAGTCAGAGAGGGAACGACAGAGTCAGAGAGGGAACGACAGAGACAGAGAGGGAACGACAGAGTCAGAGAGGGAACGACAGAGACAGAGAGGGAACGACAGAGTCAGAGAGGGAACGACAGAGTCAGAGAGGGAACGACAGAGACAGAGGGGGAACGACAGAGACAGAGGGGGAACGACAGAGACAGAGGGGGAACGACAGAGACAGAGGGGGAACGACAGAGACAGAGAGGGAACAACAGAGACAGAGAGGGAACAACAGAGACAGAGAGGGAACGACAGAGACAGAGAGGGAACGACAGAGTCAGAGAGGGAACGACAGAGGCAGAGAGGGAACGACAGAGACAGAGGGGGAACGACAGAGTCAGAGAGGGAACGACAGAGTCAGAGAGGGAACGACAGAGACAGAGAGGGAACGACAGAGACAGAGGGGGAACGACATAGACAGAGGGGGAACGACAGAGACAGAGGGGGAACGACAGAGACAGAGGGGGAACGACAGAGACAGAGGGGGAACGATAGAGACAGAGGGGGAACGACAGAGACAGAGGGGGAACGACAGAGACAGAGGGGGAACGACAGAGACAGAGGGGGAACGACAGAGACAGAGGGGGAACGACAGAGACAGAGAGGGAACGACAGAGACAGAGAGGGAACGACAGAGACAGAGAGGGAACGACAGAGACAGAGAGGGAACGACAGAGACAGAGAGGGAACGACAGAGACAGAGAGGGAACGACAGAGTCAGAGAGGGAACGACAGAGACAGAGAGGGAACGACAGAGTCAGAGAGGGAACGACAGAGAAAGAGAGGGAACGACAGAGACAGAGAGGGAACGACAGAGACAGAGAGGGAACGACAGAGTCAGAGAGGGAACGACAGAGACAGAGAGGGAACGACAGAGACAGAGAGGGAACGACAGAGACAGAGAGGGAACGACAGAGACAGAGAGGGAACGACAGAGACAGAGAGGGAACGACAGAGACAGAGAGGGAACGACAGAGACAGAGAGGGAACGACAGAGTCAGAGAGGGAACGACAGAGTCAGAGAGGGAACGACAGAGTCAGAGAGGGAACGACAGAGTCAGAGAGGGAACGACAGAGACAGAGGGGGAACGACAGAGACAGAGGGGGAACGACAGAGACAGAGAGGGAACAACAGAGACAGAGAGGGAACAACAGAGACAGAGAGGGAACGACAGAGACAGAGAGGGAACGACAGAGACAGAGAGGGAACGACAGAGACAGAGAGGGAACGACAGAGACAGAGAGGGAACGACAGAGACAGAGGGGGAACGACAGAGACAGAGGGGGAACGACAGAGACAGAGGGGGAACGACAGAGACAGAGAGGGAACGACAGAGACAGAGAGGGAACGACAGAAACAGAGAGGGAACGACAGAGACAGAGAGGGAACGACAGAGACAGAGAGGGAACGACAGAGACAGAGGGGGAACGACAGAGACAGAGGGGGAACGACAGAGACAGAGGGGGAACGACAGAGACAGAGGGGGAACGACAGAGACAGAGGGGGAACGACAGAGACAGAGGGGGAACGACAGAGACAGAGGGGGAAAGACAAAGACAGAGGGGGAACGACAGAGACAGAGGGGGAACGACAGAGACAGAGGGGGAACGACAGAGACAGAGAGGGAACGACAGAGTCATAGAGGGAACGACAGAGACAGAGAGGGAACGACAGAGTCAGAGAGGGAACGACAGAGACAGAGAGGGAACGACAGAGTCAGAGAGGGAACGACAGAGACAGAGGGGGAACGACAGAGACAGAGGGGGAACGACAGAGACAGAGGGGGAACGACAGAGACAGAGGGGGAACGACAGAGACAGAGAGGGAACAACAGAGACAGAGAGGGAACAACAGAGACAGAGAGGGAACGACAGAGACAGAGAGGGAACGACAGAGACAGAGAGGGAACGACAGAGACAGAGAGGGAACGACAGAGACAGAGAGGGAACGACAGAGACAGAGGGGGAACGACAGAGACAGAGGGGGAACGACAGAGACAGAGGGGGAACGACAGAGACAGAGGGGGAACGACAGAGACAGAGGGGGAACGACAGAGACAGCGGGGGAACGACAGAGTCAGAGAGGGAACGACAGAGACAGAGAGGGAACGACAGAGACAGAGAGGGAACGACAGAGACAGAGAGGGAACGACAGAGACAGAGAGGGAACGACAGAGACAGAGGGGGAACGACAGAGACAGAGGGGGGACGACAGAGACAGAGGGGGAACGACAGAGACAGAGGGGGAACGACAGAGACAGAGGGGGAACGACAGAGACAGCGGGGGAACGACAGAGACAGAGGGGGAACGACAGAGACAGAGGGGGAACGACAGAGACAGAGGGGGAACGACAGAGACAGAGGGGGAACGACAGAGACAGAGGGGGAACGACAGAGACAGATGGGGAACGACAGAGACAGAGGGGGAACGACAGAGACAGAGGGGGAACGACAGAGACAGAGAGGGAACGACAGAGACAGAGAGGGAACGACAGAGACAGAGAGGGAACGACAGAGACAGAGAGGGAACGACAGAGATAGAGAGGGAACGACAGAGTCATAGAGGGAACGACAGAGTCAGAGAGGGAACGACAGAGACAGAGAGGGAACGACAGAGACAGAGGGGGAACGACAGAGACAGAGGGGGAACGACAGAGACAGAGGGGGAACGACAGAGACAGAGGGGGAACGACAGAGACAGAGAGGGAACGACAGAGATAGAGGGGGAACGACAGAGACAGAGGGGGAACGACAGAGACAGAGGGGGAACGACAGAGACAGAGGGGGAACGACAGAGACAGAGGGGGAACGACAGAGACAGAGGGGGAACGACAGAGACAGAGGGGGAACGACAGATACAGAGGGGGAACGACAGAGACAGAGGGGGAACGACAGAGACAGAGAGGGAACGACAGAGACAGAGAGGGAACGACAGAGACAGAGAGGGAACGACAGAGTCAGAGAGGGAACGACAGAGTCAGAGAGGGAACGACAGAGACAGAGAGGGAACGACAGAGACAGAGAGGGAACGACAGAGACAGAGAGGGAACGACAGAGACAGAGAGGGAACGACAGAGACAGAGAGGGAACGACAGAGACAGAGAGGGAACGACAGAGACAGAGAGGGAACGACAGAGACAGAGAGGGAACGACAGAGACAGAGAGGGAACGACAGAGACAGAGAGGGAACGACAGAGACAGAGAGGGAACGACAGAGACAGAGAGGGAACGACAGAGACAGAGAGGGAACGACAGAGACAGAGAGGGAACGACAGAGACAGAGAGGGAACGACAGAGACAGAGAGGGAACGACAGAGACAGAGAGGGAACGACAGAGACAGAGAGGGAACGACAGAGACAGAGAGGGAACGACAGAGACAGAGAGGGAACGACAGAGACAGAGAGGGAACGACAGAGTCAGAGAGGGAACGACAGAGTCAGAGAGGGAACGACAGAGACAGAGAGGGAACGACAGAGTCAGAGAGGGAACGACAGAGACAGAGAGGGAACGACAGAGTCAGAGAGGGAACGACAGAGTCAGAGAGGGAACGACAGAGACAGAGGGGGAACGACAGAGACAGAGGGGGAACGACAGAGACAGAGGGGGAACGACAGAGACAGAGGGGGAACGACAGAGACAGAGAGGGAACGACAGAGACAGAGAGGGAACAACAGAGACAGAGAGGGAACGACAGAGACAAAGAGGGAACGACAGAGTCAGAGAGGGAACGACAGAGTCAGAGAGGGAACGACAGAGACAGAGGGGGAACGACAGAGTCAGAGAGGGAACGACAGAGTCAGAGAGGGAACGACAGAGACAGAGAGGGAACGACAGAGACAGAGGGGGAACGACAGAGACAGAGGGGAACGACAGAGACAGAGGGGGAACGACAGAGACAGAGGGGGAACGACAGAGACAGAGGGGGAACGACAGAGACAGAGGGGGAACGACAGAGACAGAGGGGGAACGACAGAGACAGAGGGGGAACGACAGAGACAGAGGGGGAACGACAGAGACAGAGGGGGAACGACAGAGACAGAGAGGGAACGACAGAGACAGAGAGGGAACGACAGAGACAGAGAGGGAACGACAGAGACAGAGAGGGAACGACAGAGACAGAGAGGGAACGACATAGACAGAGAGGGAACGACAGAGTCAGAGAGGGAACGACAGAGACAGAGAGGGAACGACAGAGTCAGAGAGGGAACGACAGAGAAAGAGAGGGAACGACAGAGACAGAGAGGGAACGACAGAGACAGAGAGGGAACGACAGAGACAGAGAGGGAACGACAGAGTCAGAGAGGGAACGACAGAGACAGAGAGGGAACGACAGAGACAGAGAGGGAACGACAGAGACAGAGAGGGAACGACAGAGACAGAGAGGGAACGACAGAGACAGAGAGGGAACGACAGAGACAGAGAGGGAACGACAGAGACAGAGAGGGAACGACAGAGTCAGAGAGGGAACGACAGAGTCAGAGAGGGAACGACAGAGTCAGAGAGGGAACGACAGAGTCAGAGAGGGAACGACAGAGACAGAGAGGGAACGACAGAGTCATAGAGGGAACGACAGAGACAGAGAGGGAACGACAGAGTCAGAGAGGGAACGACAGAGTCATAGAGGGAACGACAGAGTCAGAGAGGGAACAACAGAGTCAGAGAGGGAACGACAGAGTCATAGAGGGAACGATAGAGTCAGAGAGGGAACAACAGAGACAGAGAGGGAACAACAGAGACAGAGGGGGAACGACAGAGACAGAGGGGGAACGACAGAGACAGAGGGGGAACGACAGAGACAGAGAGGGAACGACAGAGACAGAGAGGGAACGACAGAGACAGAGAGGGAACGACAGAGACAGAGAGGGAACGACAGAGACAGAGAGGGAACGACAGAGTCAGAGAGGGAACGACAGAGACAGAGAGGGAACGACAGAGACAGAGAGGGAACGACAGAGTCAGAGAGGGAACGACAGAGACAGAGAGGGAACGACAGTCAGAGGGGGAACGACAGTCAGAGGGGGAACGACAGAGACAGAGAGGGAACGACAGAGACAGAGGGGGAACGACAGAGACAGAGGGGGAACGACAGAGACAGAGGGGGAACGACAGAGACAGAGGGGGAACGACAGAGACAGAGGGGGAACGACAGAGACAGAGGGGGAACGACAGAGACAGAGGGGGAACGACAGAGACAGAGGGGGAACGACAGAGACAGAGAGGGAACGACAGAGACAGAGAGGGAACGACAGAGTCAGAGAGGGAACGACAGAGACAGAGGGGGAACGACAGAGTCAGAGGGGGAACGACAGAGACAGAGGGGGAACGACAGAGACAGAGGGGGAACGACAGAGACAGAGAGGGAACAACAGAGACAGAGAGGGAACGACAGAGACAGAGAGGGAACGACAGAGACAGAGAGGGAACGACAGAGTCAGAGAGGGAACGACAGAGTCAGAGAGGGAACGACAGAGACAGAGAGGGAACGACAGAGACAGAGGGGGAACGACAGAGACAGAGGGGGAACGACAGAGACAGAGGGGGAACGACAGAGACAGAGGGGGAACGACAGAGACAGAGGGGGAACGACAGAGACAGAGAGGGAACGACAGAGTCAGAGAGGGAACGACAGAGACAGAGGGGGAACGACAGAGTCAGAGAGGGAACGACAGAGACAGAGAGGGAACGACAGAGTCAGAGAGGGAACGACAGAGTCAGAGAGGGAACGACAGAGTCAGAGAGGGAACAACAGAGTCAGAGAGGGAACGACAGAGTCATAGAGGGAACGACAGAGACAGAGAGGGAACGACAGAGTCAGAGAGGGAACGACAGAGTCATAGAGGGAACGACAGAGTCAGAGAGGGAACGACAGAGTCATAGAGGGAACGACAGAGTCAGAGAGGGAACTACAGAGACAGAGAGGGAACGACAGAGACAGAGGGGGAACGACAGAGACAGAGGGGGAACGACAGAGACAGAGAGGGAACGACAGAGACAGAGGGGGAACGACAGAGACAGAGGGGGAACGACAGAGACAGAGAGGGAACAACAGAGACAGAGAGGGAACGACAGAGACAGAGAGGGAACGACAGAGACAGAGAGGGAACGACAGAGTCAGAGAGGGAACGACAGAGTCAGAGAGGGAACGACAGAGACAGAGAGGGAACGACAGAGACAGAGGGGGAACGACAGAGACAGAGGGGGAACGACAGAGACAGAGGGGGAACGACAGAGACAGAGGGGGAACGACAGAGACAGAGGGGGAACGACAGAGACAGAGAGGGAACGACAGAGTCAGAGAGGGAACGACAGAGACAGAGGGGGAACGACAGAGTCAGAGAGGGAACGACAGAGACAGAGAGGGAACGACAGAGTCAGAGAGGGAACGACAGAGTCAGAGAGGGAACGACAGAGTCAGAGAGGGAACAACAGAGACAGAGAGGGAACGACAGAGACAGAGAGGGAACGACAGAGACAGAGAGGGAACGACAGAGACAGAGAGGGAACGACAGAGACAGAGAGGGAACGACAGAGACAGAGAGGGAACGACAGAGACAGAGAGGGAACGACAGAGACAGAGAGGGAACGACAGAGACAGAGAGGGAACGACAGAGACAGAGGGGGAACGACAGAGACAGAGAGGGAACGACAGAGACAGAGAGGGAACGAAAGAGACAGAGAGGGAACGACAGAGACAGAGGGGGAACGACAGAGACAGAGGGGGAACGACAGAGACAGAGGGGGAACGACAGAGCCAGAGGGGGAACAGAGACAGAGTCAGAGAGGGAACGACAGAGACAGAGAGGGAACGACAGAGACAGAGGGGGAACGACAGAGACAGAGGGGGAACGACAGAGACAGAGAGGGAACGACAGAGTCATAGAGGGAACGACAGAGACAGAGAGGGAACGACAGAGTCAGAGAGGGAACGACAGAGTCAGAGAGGGAACGACAGAGACAGAGAGGGAACGACAGAGACAGAGAGGGAACGACAGAGACAGAGAAGGAACGACAGAGACAGAGAGGGAACGACAGAGACAGAGAGGGAACGACAGAGACAGAGAGGGAACGACAGAGACAGAGAGGGAACGACAGAGACAGAGAGGGAACGACAGAGACAGAGAGGGAACGACAGAGACAGAGAGGGAACGACAGAGTCAGAGAGGGAACGACAGAGTCAGAGAGGGAACGACAGAGACAGAGAGGGAACGACAGAGACAGAGAGGGAACGACAGAGACAGAGAGGGAACGACAGAGTCAGAGAGGGAACGACAGAGACAGAGAGGGAACGACAGAGACAGATAGGGAACGACAGAGACAGAGAGGGAACGACAGAGTCAGAGAGGGAACGACAGAGTCAGAGAGGGAACGACAGAGACAGAGAGGGAACGACAGAGACAGAGAGGGAACGACAGAGACAGAGAGGGAACGACAGAGACAGAGAGGGAACGACAGAGACAGAGAGGGAACGACAGAGACAGAGAGGGAACGACAGAGTCAGAGAGGGAACGACAGAGTCAGAGAGGGAACGACAGAGACAGAGAGGGAACGACAGAGACAGAGAGGGAACGACAGAGACAGAGAGGGAACGACAGAGTCAGAGAGGGAACGACAGAGACAGAGAGGGAACGACAGAGACAGAGAGGGAACGACAGAGACAGAGAGGGAACGACAGAGACAGAGGGGGAACGACAGAGACAGAGGGGGAACGACAGAGACAGAGGGGGAACGACAGAGACAGGGGGGGAACGACAGAGACAGAGGGGGAACGACAGAGACAGAGGGGGAACGACAGAGACAGAGGGGGAACGACAGAGACAGAGGGGGAACGACAGAGACAGAGGGGGAACGACAGAGACAGAGGGGGAACGACAGAGACAGAGAGGGAACGACAGAGACAGAGAGGGAACGACAGAGACAGAGAGGGAACGACAGAGACAGAGAGGGAACGACAGAGACAGAGAGGGAACGATAGAGACAGAGGGGGAACGACAGAGACAGAGGGGGAACGACAGAGACAGGGGGGGAACGACAGAGACAGAGGGGGAACGACAGAGACAGAGGGGGAACGACAGAGACAGAGGGGGAACGACAGAGACAGAGGGGGAACGACAGAGACAGAGGGGGAACGACAGAGAAGGAGGGGGAACGACAGAGACAGAGGGGGAACGACAGAGAAGGAGGGGGAACGACAGAGTCAGAGAGGGAACGACAGAGACAGAGAGGGAACGACAGAGACAGAGGGGGAACGACAGAGACAGAGGGGGAACGACAGAGACAGAGAGGGAACGACAGAGACAGAGAGGGAACGACAGAGACAGAGGGGGAACGACAGAGACAGAGGGGGAACGACAGAGACAGAGGGGGAACGACAGAGACAGGGGGGGAACGACAGAGACAGAGGGGGAACGACAGAGACAGAGGGGGAACGACAGAGACAGAGGGGGAACGACAGAGACAGAGGGGGAACGACAGAGACAGAGGGGGAACGACAGAGACAGAGGGGGAACGACAGAGACAGAGAGGGAACGACAGAGACAGAGAGGGAACGACAGAGACAGAGAGGGAACGACAGAGACAGAGAGGGAACGACAGAGACAGAGAGGGAACGATAGAGACAGAGGGGGAACGACAGAGACAGAGGGGGAACGACAGAGACAGGGGGGGAACGACAGAGACAGAGGGGGAACGACAGAGACAGAGGGGGAACGACAGAGACAGAGGGGGAACGACAGAGACAGAGGGGGAACGACAGAGACAGAGGGGGAACGACAGAGAAGGAGGGGGAACGACAGAGTCAGAGAGGGAACGACAGAGACAGAGAGGGAACGACAGAGACAGAGGGGGAACGACAGAGACAGAGGGGGAACGACAGAGACAGAGAGGGAACGACAGAGACAGAGAGGGAACGACAGAGACAGAGAGGGAACGACAGAGACAGAGAGGGAACGACAGAGACAGAGAGGGAACGACAGAGACAGAGAGGGAACGACAGAGACAGAGAGGGAACGACAGAGACAGAGAGGGAACGACAGAGACAGAGAGGGAACGACAGAGACAGAGAGGGAACGACAGAGACAGAGAGGGAACGACAGAGACAGAGAGGGAACGACAGAGACAGAGAGGGAACGACAGAGTCAGAGAGGGAACGACAGAGACAGAGAGGGAACGACAGAGTCAGAGAGGGAACGACAGAGTCAGAGAGGGAACGACAGAGACAGAGAGGGAACGACAGAGTCAGAGAGGGAACGACAGAGTCAGAGAGGGAACGACAGAGACAGAGAGGGAACGACAGAGACAGAGAGGGAACGACAGAGACAGAGGGGGAACGACAGAGACAGAGGGGGAACGACAGAGACAGAGGGGGAACGACAGAGACAGGGGGGGAACGACAGAGACAGAGGGGGAACGACAGAGACAGAGGGGGAACGACAGAGACAGAGGGGGAACGACAGAGACAGAGGGGGAACGACAGAGACAGAGGGGGAACGACAGAGACAGAGGGGGAACGACAGAGACAGAGAGGGAACGACAGAGACAGAGAGGGAACGACAGAGACAGAGAGGGAACGACAGAGACAGAGAGGGAACGACAGAGACAGAGAGGGAACGATAGAGACAGAGGGGGAACGACAGAGACAGGGGGGGAACGACAGAGACAGAGGGGGAACGACAGAGACAGAGGGGGAACGACAGAGTCAGAGAGGGGACGACAGAGACAGAGGGGGAACGACAGAGACAGAGAGGGAACGACAGAGACAGAGAGGGAACGACAGAGACAGAGAGGGAACGACAGAGTCAGAGAGGGAACGACATAGACAGAGAGGGAACGACAGAGACAGAGAGGGAACGACAGAGACAGAGAGGGAACGACAGAGTCAGAGAGGGAACGACAGAGACAGAGAGGGAACGACAGAGACAGAGGGGGAACGACAGAGACAGAGGGGGAACGACAGAGACAGAGAGGGAACGACAGAGACAGAGAGGGAACGACAGAGACAGAGAGGGAACGACAGAGACAGAGAGGGAACGACAGAGACAGAGAGGGAACGACAGAGACAGAGAGGGAACGACAGAGACAGAGAGGGAACGACAGAGACAGAGAGGGAACGACAGAGACAGAGAGGGAACGACAGAGTCAGAGAGGGAACGACAGAGACAGAGAGGGAACGACAGAGTCAGAGAGGGAACGACAGAGTCAGAGAGGGAACGACAGAGACAGAGAGGGAACGACAGAGACAGAGAGGGAACGACAGAGACAGAGAGGGAACGACAGAGACAGAGAGGGAACGACAGAGACAGAGGGGGAACGACAGAGACAGAGGGGGAACGACAGAGACAGAGGGGGAACGACAGAGACAGAGGGGGAACGACAGAGACAGAGAGGGAACGACAGAGACAGAGAGGGAACGACAGAGTCAGAGAGGGAACGACAGAGACAGAGAGGGAACGACAGAGACAGAGAGGGAACGACAGAGTCAGAGAGGGAACGACAGAGTCAGAGAGGGAACGACAGAGTCAGAGAGGGAACGACAGAGACAGAGAGGGAACGACAGAGACAGAGAGGGAACGACAGAGTCAGAGAGGGAACGACAGAGACAGAGAGGGAACGACAGAGACAGAGGGGGAACGACAGAGACAGAGGGGGAACGACAGAGACAGAGAGGGAACGACAGAGACAGAGGGGGAACGACAGAGACAGAGAGGGAACGACAGAGACAGAGAGGGAACGACAGAGACAGAGAGGGAACGACAGAGACAGAGAGGGAACGACAGAGACAGAGAGGGAACGACAGAGACAGAGAGGGAACGACAGAGACAGAGAGGGAACGACAGAGACAGAGAGGGAACGACAGAGTCAGAGAGGGAACGACAGAGACAGAGAGGGAACGACAGAGTCAGAGAGGGAACGACAGAGTCAGAGAGGGAACGACAGAGACAGAGAGGGAACGACAGAGACAGAGAGGGAACGACAGAGACAGAGAGGGAACGACAGAGACAGAGAGGGAACGACAGAGACAGAGGGGGAACGACAGAGACAGAGGGGGAACGACAGAGACAGAGGGGGAACGACAGAGACAGAGGGGGAACGACAGAGACAGAGGGGGAACGACAGAGACAGGGGGGGAACGACAGAGACAGAGGGGGAACGACAGAGACAGAGGGGGAACGACAGAGACAGAGGGGGAACGACAGAGACAGAGGGGGAACGACAGAGACAGAGGGGGAACGACAGAGAAGGAGGGGGAACGACAGAGAAGGAGGGGGAACGACAGAGACAGAGAGGGAACGACAGAGACAGAGAGGGAACGACAGAGACAGAGAGGGAACGACAGAGACAGAGAGGGAACGACAGAGACAGAGAGGGAACGACAGAGACAGAGGGGGAACGACAGAGACAGGGGGGGAACGACAGAGACAGAGGGGGAACGACAGAGACAGAGGGGGAACGACAGAGTCAGAGAGGGAACGACAGAGTCAGAGAGGGAACGACAGAGACAGAGAGGGAACGACAGAGACAGAGAGGGAACGACAGAGTCAGAGAGGGAACGACAGAGACAGAGAGGGAACGACAGAGACAGAGAGGGAACGACAGAGACAGAGAGGGAACGACAGAGACAGAGAGGGAACGACAGAGACAGAGAGGGAACGACAGAGTCAGAGAGGGAACGACAGAGACAGAGAGGGAACGACAGAGTCAGAGAGGGAACGACAGAGTCAGAGAGGGAACGACAGAGACAGAGAGGGAACGACAGAGTCAGAGAGGGAACGACAGAGTCAGAGAGGGAACGACAGAGTCAGAGAGAGAACGACAGAGACAGAGAGGGAACGACAGAGACAGAGAGGGAACGACAGAGTCAGAGAGGGAACGACAGAGTCAGAGAGGGAACGACAGAGTCAGAGAGGGAACGACAGAGACAGAGAGGGAACGACAGAGACAGAGAGGGAACGACAGAGTCAGAGAGGGAACGACAGAGACAGGGAGGGAACGACAGAGACAGAGAGGGAACGACAGAGACAGAGAGGGAACGACAGAGACAGAGAGGGAACGACAGAGACAGAGAGGGAACGACAGAGACAGAGAGGGAACGACAGAGTCAGAGAGGGAACGACAGAGACAGAGGGGGAACGACAGAGACAGAGGGGGAACGACAGAGACAGAGGGGGAACGACAGAGACAGAGGGGGAACGACAGAGACAGAGGGGGAACGACAGAGACAGAGAGGGAACGACAGAGACAGAGGGGGAACGACAGAGACAGAGGGGGAACGACAGAGACAGAGGGGGAACGACAGAGACAGAGGGGGAACGACAGAGTCAGAGAGGGAACGACAGAGACAGAGAGGGAACGACAGAGTCAGAGAGGGAACGACAGAGTCAGAGAGGGAACGACAGAGACAGAGAGGGAACGACAGAGTCAGAGAGGGAACGACAGAGTCAGAGAGGGAACGACAGAGACAGAGGGGGAACGACAGAGACAGAGGGGGAACGACAGAGACAGAGAGGGAACCACAGAGACAAAGAGGGAACAACAGAGACAGAGAGGGAACGACAGAGACAGAGAGGGAACGACAGAGTCAGAGAGGGAACGACAGAGTCAGAGAGGGAACGACAGAGTCAGAGAGGGAACGACAGAGACAGAGAGGGAACGACAGAGACAGAGGGGGAACGACAGAGACAGAGGGGGAACGACAGAGACAGAGAGGGAACGACAGAGACAGAGGGGGAACGACAGAGACAGAGAGGGAACGACAGATACAGAGGGGGAACGACAGAGACAGAGGGGGAACGACAGAGACAGAGGGGGAACGACAGAGACAGAGGGGGAACGACAGAGACAGAGGGGGAACGACAGAGACAGAGGGGGAACGACAGAGACAGAGGGGGAACGACAGAGACAGAGGGGGAACGACAGAGACAGAGGGGGAACGACAGAGACAGAGGGGGAACGACAGAGACAGAGAGGGAACGACAGAGACAGAGGGGGAACGACAGAGACAGAGGGGGAACGACAGAGACAGAGGGGGAACGACAGAGACAGAGGGGGAACGACAGAGTCAGAGAGGGAACGACAGAGACAGAGAGGGAACGACAGAGTCAGAGAGGGAACGACAGAGTCAGAGAGGGAACGACAGAGACAGAGGGGGAACGACAGAGACAGAGGGGGAACGACAGAGACAGAGAGGGAACCACAGAGACAAAGAGGGAACAACAGAGACAGAGAGGGAACGACAGAGACAGAGAGGGAACGACAGAGTCAGAGAGGGAACGACAGAGTCAGAGAGGGAACGACAGAGTCAGAGAGGGAACGACAGAGACAGAGAGGGAACGACAGAGACAGAGGGGGAACGACAGAGACAGAGGGGGAACGACAGAGACAGAGAGGGAACGACAGAGACAGAGGGGGAACGACAGAGACAGAGAGGGAACGACAGATACAGAGGGGGAACGACAGAGACAGAGGGGGAACGACAGAGACAGAGGGGGAACGACAGAGACAGAGGGGGAACGACAGAGACAGAGGGGGAACGACAGAGACAGAGGGGGAACGACAGAGACAGAGAGGGAACGACAGAGACAGAGGGGGAACGACAGAGACAGAGAGGGAACGACAGAGACAGAGAGGGAACGACAGAGACAGAGAGGGAACGACAGAGACAGAGAGGGAACGACAGAGACAGAGAGGGAACGACAGAGACAGAGAGGGAACGACAGAGACAGAGAGGGAACGACAGAGACAGAGAGGGAACGACAGAGTCAGAGAGGGAACGACAGAGACAGAGAGGGAACGACAGAGTCAGAGAGGGAACGACAGAGTCAGAGAGGGAACGACAGAGACAGAGAGGGAACGACAGAGACAGAGAGGGAACGACAGAGACAGAGAGGGAACGACAGAGACAGAGAGGGAACGACAGAGACAGAGGGGGAACGACAGAGACAGAGGGGGAACGACAGAGACAGAGGGGGAACGACAGAGACAGAGGGGGAACGACAGAGACAGAGGGGGAACGACAGAGACAGGGGGGGAACGACAGAGACAGAGGGGGAACGACAGAGACAGAGGGGGAACGACAGAGACAGAGGGGGAACGACAGAGACAGAGGGGGAACGACAGAGACAGAGGGGGAACGACAGAGAAGGAGGGGGAACGACAGAGACAGAGAGGGAACGACAGAGACAGAGAGGGAACGACAGAGACAGAGAGGGAACGACAGAGTCAGAGAGGGAACGACAGAGACAGAGGGGGAACGACAGAGACAGAGGGGGAACGACAGAGACAGAGGGGGAACGACAGAGACAGAGGGGGAACGACAGAGACAGAGGGGGAACGACAGAGACAGAGGGGGAACGACAGAGACAGAGGGGGAACGACAGAGACAGAGAGGGAACGACAGAGTCAGAGAGGGAACGACAGAGTCAGAGAGGGAACGACAGAGACAGAGAGGGAACGACAGAGACAGAGAGGGAACGACAGAGACAGAGAGGGAACGACAGAGACAGAGAGGGAACGACAGAGACAGAGAGGGAACGACAGAGTCAGAGAGGGAACGACAGAGACAGAGAGGGAACGACAGAGTCAGAGAGGGAACGACAGAGTCAGAGAGGGAACGACAGAGACAGAGAGGGAACGACAGAGTCAGAGAGGGAACGACAGAGTCAGAGAGGGAACGACAGAGTCAGAGAGAGAACGACAGAGACAGAGAGGGAACGACAGAGACAGAGAGGGAACGACAGAGTCAGAGAGGGAACGACAGAGTCAGAGAGGGAACGACAGAGTCAGAGAGGGAACGACAGAGACAGAGAGGGAACGACAGAGACAGAGAGGGAACGACAGAGTCAGAGAGGGAACGACAGAGACAGGGAGGGAACGACAGAGACAGAGAGGGAACGACAGAGACAGAGAGGGAACGACAGAGACAGAGAGGGAACGACAGAGACAGAGAGGGAACGACAGAGACAGAGAGGGAACGACAGAGACAGAGAGGGAACGACAGAGACAGAGAGGGAACGACAGAGTCAGAGAGGGAACGACAGAGACAGAGGGGGAACGACAGAGACAGAGGGGGAACGACAGAGACAGAGGGGGAACGACAGAGACAGAGGGGGAACGACAGAGACAGAGGGGGAACGACAGAGACAGAGGGGGAACGACAGAGACAGAGGGGGAACGACAGAGTCAGAGAGGGAACGACAGAGACAGAGAGGGAACGACAGAGTCAGAGAGGGAACGACAGAGTCAGAGAGGGAACGACAGAGACAGAGAGGGAACGACAGAGTCAGAGAGGGAACGACAGAGTCAGAGAGGGAACGACAGAGACAGAGGGGGAACGACAGAGACAGAGGGGGAACGACAGAGACAGAGGGGGAACGACAGAGACAGAGGGGGAACGACAGAGACAGAGAGGGAACGACAGAGACAGAGAGGGAACGACAGAGTCAGAGAGGGAACGACAGAGACAGGGAGGGAACGACAGAGTCAGAGAGGGAACGACAGAGACAGAGAGGGAACGACAGAGACAGAGGGGGAACGACAGAGACAGAGGGGGAACGACAGAGACAGAGGGGGAACGACAGAGACAGAGGGGGAACGACAGAGACAGAGGGGGAACGACAGAGACAGGGGGGGAACGACAGAGACAGAGGGGGAACGACAGAGACAGAGGGGGAACGACAGAGACAGAGGGGGAACGACAGAGACAGAGGGGGAACGACAGAGACAGAGGGGGAACGACAGAGACAGAGGGGGAACGACAGAGAAGGAGGGGGAACGACAGAGTCAGAGAGGGAACGACAGAGACAGAGAGGGAACGACAGAGACAGAGGGGGAACGACAGAGACAGAGGGGGAACGACAGAGACAGAGAGGGAACGACAGAGACAGAGAGGGAACGACAGAGACAGAGAGGGAACGACAGAGACAGAGAGGGAACGACAGAGACAGAGAGGGAACGACAGAGACAGAGGGGGAACGACAGAGACAGAGGGGGAACGACAGAGACAGAGGGGGAACGACAGAGACAGAGGGGGAACGACAGAGACAGAGGGGGAACGACAGAGACAGAGGGGGAACGACAGAGACAGAGGGGGAACGACAGAGACAGAGGGGGAACGACAGAGACAGAGGGGGAACGACAGAGAAGGAGGGGGAACGACAGAGTCAGAGAGGGAACGACAGAGACAGAGAGGGAACGACAGAGACAGAGAGGGAACGACAGAGACAGAGAGGGAACGACAGAGACAGAGGGGGAACGACAGAGACAGAGGGGGAACGACAGAGACAGAGGGGGAACGACAGAGACAGAGGGGGAACGACAGAGAAGGAGGGGGAACGACAGAGTCAGAGAGGGAACGACAGAGACAGAGAGGGAACGACAGAGACAGAGGGGGAACGACAGAGACAGAGGGGGAACGACAGAGACAGAGAGGGAACGACAGAGACAGAGAGGGAACGACAGAGACAGAGAGGGAACGACAGAGACAGAAAGGGAACGACAGAGACAGAGAGGGAACGACAGAGACAGAGAGGGAACGACAGAGTCAGAGAGGGAACGACAGAGACAGAGAGGGAACGACAGAGACAGAGGGGGAACGACAGAGACAGAGAGGGAACGACAGAGACAGAGAGGGAACGACAGAGACAGAGAGGGAACGACAGAGACAGAGAGGGAACGACAGAGACAGAGGGGGAACGACAGAGACAGAGAGGGAACGACAGAGACAGAGAGGGAACGACAGAGACAGAGAGGGAACGACAGAGACAGAGGGGGAACGACAGAGACAGAGGGGGAACGACAGAGACAGAGGGGGAACGACAGAGACAGAGGGGGAACGACAGAGACAGAGGGGGAACGACAGAGACAGAGGGGGAACGACAGAGACAGAGGGGGAACGACAGAGACAGAAGGGGAACGACAGAGACAGAGGGGGAACGACAGAGACAGGGGGGGAACGACAGAGACAGAGGGGGAACGACAGAGACAGAGAGGGAACGACAGAGTCAGAGAGGGAACAACAGAGACAGAGAGGGAACGACAGAGACAGAGGGGGAACGACAGAGACAAAGGGGGAACGACAGAGACAGAGAGGGAACGACAGAGACAGAGAGGGAACGACAGAGTCAGAGAGGGAACGACAGAGTCATAGAGGGAACGACAGAGTCAGAGAGGGAACGACAGAGACAGAGAGGGAACGACAGAGACAGAGAGGGAACGACAGAGACAGAGAGGGAACGACAGAGACAGAGGGGGAACGACAGAGACAGAGGGGGAACGACAGAGACAGAGGGGGAACGACAGAGACAGAGGGGGAACGACAGAGACAGAGGGGGAACGACAGAGACAGAAGGGGAACGACAGAGACAGAGGGGGAACGACAGAGACAGAGGGGGAACGACAGAGACAGAGGGGGAACGACAGAGACAGAGGGGGAACGACAGAGACAGAAGGGGAACGACAGAGACAGAGGGGGAACGACAGAGTCAGAGAGGGAACGACAGAGTCAGAGAGGGAACGACAGAGACAGAGAGGGAACGACAGAGACAGAGGGGGAACGACAGAGATAGAGAGGGAACGACAGAGACAGAGGGGGAACGACAGAGACAGAGAGGGAACGACAGAGACAGAGAGGGAACGACAGAGACAGAGAGGGAACGACAGAGACAGAGGGGGAACGACAGAGACAGAGGGGGAACGACAGAGACAGAGGGGGAACGACAGAGACAGAGGGGGAACGACAGAGACAGAGGGGGAACGACAGAGACAGAGGGGGAACGACAGAGACAGAGGGGGAACGACAGAGACAGAAGGGGAACGACAGAGACAGAGGGGGAACGACAGAGACAGAGGGGGAACGACAGAGACAGGGGGGGAACGACAGAGACAGAGGGGGAACGACAGAGACAGAGAGGGAACGACAGAGTCAGAGAGGGAACAACAGAGACAGAGAGGGAACGACAGAGTCAGAGAGGGAACGACAGAGTCATAGAGGGAACGACAGAGTCAGAGAGGGAACAACAGAGACAGAGAGGGAACGACAGAGACAGAGGGGGAACGACAGAGACAGAGGGGGAACGACAGAGACAGAGAGGGAACGACAGAGACAGAGAGGGAACGACAGAGACAGAGAGGGAACGACAGAGACAGAGAGGGAACGACAGAGACAGAGAGGGAACGACAGAGACAGAGAGGGAACGACAGAGACAGAGAGGGAACGACAGAGACAGAGAGGGAACGACAGAGACAGAGAGGGAACGACAGAGACAGAGGGGGAACGACAGAGACAGAGGGGGAACGACAGAGACAGAGGGGGAACGACAGAGTCAGAGAGGGAACAACAGAGACAGAGAGGGAACGACAGAGACAGAGGGGGAACGACAGAGACAAAGGGGGAACGACAGAGACAGAGAGGGAACGACAGAGTCATAGAGGGAACGACAGAGACAGAGAGGGAACGACAGAGTCAGAGAGGGAACGACAGAGTCATAGAGGGAACGACAGAGTCAGAGAGGGAACGACAGAGACAGAGAGGGAACGACAGAGACAGAGAGGGAACGACAGAGACAGAGAGGGAACGACAGAGACAGAGGGGGAACGACAGAGACAGAGGGGGAACGACAGAGACAGAGGGGGAACGACAGAGACAGAGGGGGAACGACAGAGACAGAGGGGGAACGACAGAGACAGAAGGGGAACGACAGAGACAGAGGGGGAACGACAGAGACAGAGGGGGAACGACAGAGACAGAGGGGGAACGACAGAGACAGAGGGGGAACGACAGAGACAGAAGGGGAACGACAGAGACAGAGGGGGAACGACAGAGACAGAGGGGGAACGACAAAGACAGAGGGGGAACGACAGAGACAGAGAGGGAACGACAGAGACAGAGAGGGAACGACAGAGACAGAGAGGGAACGACAGAGACAGAGAGGGAACGACAGAGACAGAGAGGGAACGACAGAGACAGAGAGGGAACGACAGAGACAGAGAGGGAACGACAGAGACAGAGAGGGAACGACAGAGACAGAGAGGGAACGACAGAGTCAGAGAGGGAACGACAGAGGCAGAGAGGGAACGACAGAGACAGAGAGGGAACGACAGAGACAGAGGGGGAACGACAGAGACAGAGGGGGAACGACAGAGACAGAGGGGGAACGAGAGAGACAGAGGGGGAACGACAGAGACAGAGAGGGAACAACAGAGACAGAGAGGGAACAACAGAGACAGAGAGGGAACGACAGAGACAGAGAGGGAACGACAGAGTCAGAGAGGGAACGACAGAGGCAGAGAGGGAACGACAGAGACAGAGGGGGAACGACAGAGTCAGAGAGGGAACGACAGAGTCAGAGAGGGAACGACAGAGACAGAGAGGGAACGACAGAGACAGAGGGGGAACGACAGAGACAGAGGGGGAACGACAGAGACAGAGGGGGAACGACAGAGACAGAGGGGGAACGACAGAGACAGAGGGGGAACGACAGAGACAGAGGGGGAACGACAGAGACAGAGGGGGAACGACAGAGACAGAGGGGGAACGACAGAGACAGAGGGGGAACGACAGAGACAGAGAGGGAACGACAGAGACAGAGAGGGAACGACAGAGACAGAGAGGGAACGACAGAGACAGAGAGGGAACGACAGAGACAGAGAGGGAACGACAGAGACAGAGAGGGAACGACAGAGTCAGAGAGGGAACGACAGAGACAGAGAGGGAACGACAGAGTCAGAGAGGGAACGACAGAGAAAGAGAGGGAACGACAGAGACAGAGAGGGAACGACAGAGACAGAGAGGGAACGACAGAGACAGAGAGGGAACGACAGAGTCAGAGAGGGAACGACAGAGACAGAGAGGGAACGACAGAGACAGAGAGGGAACGACAGAGTCAGAGAGGGAACGACAGAGTCAGAGAGGGAACGACAGAGTCAGAGAGGGAACGACAGAGACAGAGAGGGAACGACAGAGACAGAGAGGGAACGACAGAGACAGAGAGGGAACGACAGAGTCAGAGAGGGAACGACAGAGTCAGAGAGGGAACGACAGAGTCAGAGAGGGAACGACAGAGTCAGAGAGGGAACGACAGAGACAGAGAGGGAACGACAGAGACAGAGAGGGAACGACAGAGTCAGAGAGGGAACGACAGAGACAGAGAGGGAACGACAGAGTCAGAGGGGGAACGACAGAGACAGAGAGGGAACGACAGAGACAGAGGGGGAACGACAGAGACAGAGGGGGAACGACAGAGACAGAGGGGGAACGACAGAGACAGAGGGGGAACGACAGAGACAGAGGGGGAACGACAGAGACAGAGGGGGAACGACAGAGACAGAGGGGGAACGACAGAGACAGAGGGGGAACGACAGAGACAGAGAGGGAACGACAGAGACAGAGAGGGAACGACAGAGTCAGAGAGGGAACGACAGAGACAGAGGGGGAACGACAGAGTCAGAGGGGGAACGACAGAGACAGAGGGGGAACGACAGAGACAGAGGGGGAACGACAGAGACAGAGAGGGAACAACAGAGACAGAGAGGGAACGAATGAGACAGAGAGGGAACGACAGAGACAGAGAGGGAACGACAGAGTCAGAGAGGGAACGACAGAGTCAGAGAGGGAACGACAGAGACAGAGAGGGAACGACAGAGACAGAGGGGGAACGACATAGACAGAGGGGGAACGACAGAGACAGAGGGGGAACGACAGAGACAGAGGGGGAACGACAGAGACAGAGGGGGAACGACAGAGACAGAGAGGGAACGACAGAGTCAGAGAGGGAACGACAGAGACAGAGAGGGAACGACAGAGTCAGAGAGGGAACGACAGAGACAGAGAGGGAACGACAGAGTCAGAGAGGGAACGACAGAGTCAGAGAGGGAACGACAGAGTCAGAGAGGGAACGACAGAGTCAGAGAGGGAACAACAGAGTCAGAGAGGGAACGACAGAGTCATAGAGGGAACGACAGAGACAGAGAGGGAACGACAGAGTCAGAGAGGGAACGACAGAGTCATAGAGGGAACGACAGAGTCAGAGAGGGAACGACAGAGTCATAGAGGGAACGACAGAGTCAGAGAGGGAACAACAGAGACAGAGAGGGAACGACAGAGACAGAGGGGGAACGACAGAGACAGAGGGGGAACGACAGAGACAGAGAGGGAACGACAGAGTCATAGAGGGAACGACAGAGACAGAGAGGGAACGACAGAGTCAGAGAGGGAACGACAGAGACAGAGAGGGAACGACAGAGTCAGAGAGGGAACGACAGAGACAGAGAGGGAACGACAGAGAGCTACAAAAATTACGAATTTTAAAAGAAAAACACAATTTTCTGAAAAAAACGCAGATTTAGTTACCATTTTTTTTGCTTAGTATTAAACCTCACTTAATGCCGATTCTAAAACCGTTTTTAAACTGTCTCAGACTTTGAAAAATACCACGCTAATGGGTACGTAAATCAAACCATAATTTTATTAATTTTAAGCCTCTTAAAATCCTTAATGACCGCTTGTTCCCAGGTAGTTGAAGGGTGTTTTTGGGTTGCAGGTGGAGATAACATGAGGGGTATAAAGGCATTGGGCAATAGGTCAACTATTCAGTCGCTCGCAAATCGCAATTGCTTGTCTTTGCTCGCCACTTCTTTGATTACTCCAGTACTTGTTCAGTTTGAATCATCATGCCCCGCTTACGAGAGTTTTCGCCGTTACAAATAGCCAACATGCACTATTATTATGGATTGTGCCATGGATCTGCAAGAGCTGTTATTATCTGCGAACTTAACTATAACTGATGACCTGGTAAAGGTCGCGGGTGTCATTTTGGCACTCTTTGGGGGATAATATGTCTAGCAGTGGACGTCTTTCGACTGATATGATGATGATGATGATGAACTATAAATGTCACCTACTAACTAACTATATTATTAACAAGATTTTATTGAAAACTAAGTCATTAGTAACCTAAGTCTTATTAGCTTTAATATTTAATGTATAAATATCATAAAAATATCGATATGCAAAATCATACCCACATCCCTATTCCGTTATGGCGAAATAGTCGTGTCATCATACGCATTTCGCAGCACATGCGACTTTTTGGTTTCAAGCGTATAGTTTTGAAAACACTGCCATCTGGCGTCGAGTAGCCGAACCACCACGTCTCTTGCAAGTCTTGCAACGCAGATAATAACGGACGTAAGAAATATTTATTTGACACTCTAAATTAGACCGTAAAAATATGAAGGTTAAAGTACCTTTTGCATATTAAATTTGCTACCCTTAACAACTTATTGCCACAGTACATTTTAACAAATCAAAAGCGTATTGCAATTGTGTGTTCGTGTTTTATTGAAGTGCGGTTGTATGCGTGCGGCGACACTGGTTCTCTAGGAAAATCGGTTAAATGCCACTTCCAATGGATTCTTTATTCCGTGGGAACGACAGAGACAGAGAGGGAACGACAGAGACAGAGAGGGAACGACAGAGACAGAGAGGGAACGAAAGAGACAGAGAGGGAACGACAGAGACAGAGGGGGAACGACAGAGACAGAGGGGGAACGACAGAGACAGAGGGGGAACGACAGAGACAGAGGGGGAACGACAGAGACAGAGGGGGAACGACAGAGACAGAGGGGGAACGACAGAGACAGAGGGGGAACGACAGAGACAGAGGGGGAACGACAGAGACAGAGGGGGAACGACAGAGACAGAGGGGGAACGACAGAGACAGAGGGGGAACGACAGAGACAGAGGGGGAACGACAGAGACAGAGGGGGAACGACAGAGACAGAGGGTGAACGACAGAGACAGAGAGGGAACGACAGAGACAGAGAGGGAACGACAGAGTCAGAGAGGGAACGACAGAGTCAGAGAGGGAACGACAGAGACAGAGAGGGAACGACAGAGACAGAGAGGGAACGACAGAGACAGAGAGGGAACGACAGAGACAGAGAGGGAACGACAGAGTCAGAGAGGGAACGACAGAGTCAGAGAGGGAACGACAGAGACAGAGAGGGAACGACAGAGACAGAGAGGGAACGACAGAGACAGAGAGGGAACGACAGAGACAGAGAGGGAACGACAGAGACAGAGAGGGAACGACAGAGACAGAGAGGGAACGACAGAGACAGAGAGGGAACGACAGAGACAGAGAGGCAACGACAGAGACAGAGAGGGAACGACAGAGACAGAGAGGGAACGACAGAGACAGAGAGGGAACGACAGAGACAGAGAGGGAACGACAGAGTCAGAGAGGGAACGACAGAGACAGAGAGGGAACGACAGAGTCAGAGAGGGAACGACAGAGTCAGAGGGGGAACGACAGAGACAGAGAGGGAACGACAGAGACAGAGAGGGAACGACAGAGACAGAGAGGGAACGACAGAGACAGAGAGGGAACGACAGAGACAGAGAGGGAACGACAGAGTCAGAGAGGGAACGACAGAGTCAGAGAGGGAACGACAGAGTCAGAGAGGGAACGACAGAGTCAGAGAGGGAACGACAGAGACAGAGAGGGAACGACAGAGCTACAAAAATTACGAATTTTAAAAGAAAAACACAATTTTCTGAAAAAAACGCAGATTTAGTTACCATTTTTTTTGCTTAGTATTAAACCTCACTTAATGCCGATTCTAAAACCGTTTTTAAACTGTCTCAGACTTTGAAAAATACCACGCTAATGGGTACGTAAATCAAACCATAATTTTATTAATTTTAAGCCTCTTAAAATCCTTAATGACCGCTTGTTCCCAGGTAGTTGAAGGGTGTTTTTGGGTTGCAGGTGGAGATAACATGAGGGGTATAAAGGCATTGGGCAATAGGTCAACTATTCAGTCGCTCGCAAATCGCAATTGCTTGTCTTTGCTCGCCACTTCTTTGATTACTCCAGTACTTGTTCAGTTTGAATCATCATGCCCCGCTTACGAGAGTTTTCGCCGTTACAAATAGCCAACATGCACTATTATTATGGATTGTGCCATGGATCTGCAAGAGCTGTTATTATCTGCGAACTTAACTATAACTGATGACCTGGTAAAGGTCGCGGGTGTCATTTTGGCACTCTTTGGGGGATAATATGTCTAGCAGTGGACGTCTTTCGACTGATATGATGATGATGATGATGAACTATAAATGTCACCTACTAACTAACTATATTATTAACAAGATTTTATTGGAAACTAAGTCATTAGTAACCTAAGTCTTATTAGCTTTAATATTTAATGTATAAATATCATAAAAATATCGATATGCAAAATCATACCCACATCCCTATTCCGTTATGGCGAAATAGTCGTGTCATCATACGCATTTCGCAGCACATGCGACTTTTTGGTTTCAAGCGTATAATTTTGAAAACACTGCCATCTGGCGTCGAGTAGCCGAACCACCACGTCTCTTGCAAGTCTTGCAACGCAGATAATAACGGACGTAAGAAATATTTACTTGACACTCTAAATTAGACCGTAAAAATATGAAGGTTAAAGTACCTTTTGCATATTAAATTTGCTACCCTTAACAACGTATTGCCACAGTACATTTTAACAAATCAAAAGCGTATTGCAATTGTGTGTTCGTGTTTTATTGAAGTGCGGTTTTATGCGTGCGGCGACACTGGTTCTCTAGGAAAATCGGTTGAATGCCACTTCCAATGGATTCTTTATTCCGTGGGAACGACAGAGACAGAGAGGGAACGACAGAGTCAGAGAGGGAACGACAGAGACAGAGAGGGAACGACAGAGTCAGAGAGGGAACGACAGAGACAGAGAGGGAACGACAGAGACAGAGAGGGAACGACAGAGACAGAGAGGGAACGACAGAGTCAGAGAGGGAACGACAGAGTCAGAGAGGGAACGACAGAGACAGAGAGGGAACGACAGAGACAGAGAGGGAACGACAGAGACAGAGAGGGAACGACAGAGACAGAGAGGGAACGACAGAGACAGAGAGGGAACGACAGAGTCAGAGAGGGAACGACAGAGTCAGAGAGGGAACGACAGAGACAGAGAGGGAACGACAGAGACAGAGAGGGAACGACAGAGACAGAGAGGGAACGACAGAGTCAGAGAGGGAACGACAGAGACAGAGAGGGAACGACAGAGACAGATAGGGAACGACAGAGACAGAGAGGGAACGACAGAGTCAGAGAGGGAACGACAGAGACAGAGAGGGAACGACAGAGACAGAGAGGGAACGACAGAGACAGAGAGGGAACGACAGAGACAGAGAGGGAACGACAGAGACAGAGAGGGAACGACAGAGACAGAGAGGGAACGACAGAGACAGAGAGGGAACGACAGAGACAGAGAGGGAACGACAGAGACAGAGAGGGAACGACAGAGTCAGAGAGGGAACGACAGAGACAGAGAGGGAACGACAGAGTCAGAGAGGGAACGACAGAGTCAGAGAGGGAACGACAGAGACAGAGAGGGAACGACAGAGACAGAGAGGGAACGACAGAGTCAGAGAGGGAACGACAGAGACAGAGAGGGAACGACAGAGACAGAGAGGGAACGACAGAGACAGAGAGGGAACGACAGAGTCATAGAGGGAACGACAGAGACAGAGAGGGAACGACAGAGTCAGAGAGGGAACGACAGAGACAGAGAGGGAACGACAGAGTCAGAGAGGGAACGACAGAGAAAGAGAGGGAACGACAGAGACAGAGAGGGAACGACAGAGACAGAGAGGGAACGACAGAGACAGAGAGGGAACGACAGAGTCAGAGAGGGAACGACAGAGACAGAGAGGGAACGACAGAGACAGAGAGGGAACGACAGAGTCAGAGAGGGAACGACAGAGTCAGAGAGGGAACGACAGAGACAGAGAGGGAACGACAGAGACAGAGAGGGAACGACAGAGACAGAGAGGGAACGACAGAGTCAGAGAGGGAACGACAGAGTCAGAGAGGGAACGACAGAGTCAGAGAGGGAACGACAGAGACAGAGAGGGAACGACAGAGTCATAGAGGGAACGACAGAGACAGAGAGGGAACGACAGAGTCAGAGAGGGAACGACAGAGTCATAGAGGGAACGACAGAGTCAGAGAGGGAACAACAGAGTCAGAGAGGGAACGACAGAGTCATAGAGAGAACGACAGAGTCAGAGAGGGAACAACAGAGACAGAGAGGGAACAACAGAGACAGAGGGGGAACGACAGAGACAGAGGGGGAACGACAGAGACAGAGGGGGAACGACAGAGACAGAGGGGGAACGACAGAGACAGAGAGGGAACGACAGAGACAGAGAGGGAACGACAGAGACAGAGAGGGAACGACAGAGACAGAGAGGGAACGACAGAGACAGAGAGGGAACGACAGAGTCAGAGAGGGAACGACAGAGACAGAGAGGGAACGACAGAGACAGAGAGGGAACGACAGAGACAGAGAGGGAACGACAGAGACAGAGAGGGAACGACAGAGACAGAGAGGGAACGACAGAGACAGAGGGGGAACGACAGAGACAGAGGGGGAACGACAGAGACAGAGGGGGAACGACAGAGACAGATGGGGAACGACAGAGACAGAGGGGGAACGACAGAGACAGAGGGGGAACGACAGAGACAGAGGGGGAACGACAGAGACAGAGAGGGAACGACAGAGTCAGAGAGGGAACGACAGAGTCAGAGAGGGAACGACAGAGACAGAGGGGGAACGACAGAGTCAGAGGGGGAACGACAGAGACAGAGGGGGAACGACAGAGACAGAGGGGGAACGACAGAGACAGAGAGGGAACAACAGAGACAGAGAGGGAACGACAGAGACAGAGAGGGAACGACAGAGACAGAGAGGGAACGACAGAGTCAGAGAGGGAACGACAGAGTCAGAGAGGGAACGACAGAGACAGAGGGGGAACGACATAGACAGAGGGGGAACGACAGAGACAGAGGGGGAACGACAGAGACAGAGGGGGAACGACAGAGACAGAGGGGGAACGACATAGACAGAGAGGGAACGACAGAGTCAGAGAGGGAACGACAGAGACAGAGAGGGAACGACAGAGTCAGAGAGGGAACGACAGAGACAGAGAGGGAACGACAGAGTCAGAGAGGGAACGACAGAGTCAGAGAGGGAACGACAGAGTCAGAGAGGGAACAACAGAGTCAGAGAGGGAACGACAGAGTCATAGAGGGAACGACAGAGACAGAGAGGGAACGACAGAGTCAGAGAGGGAACGACAGAGTCATAGAGGGAACGACAGAGTCAGAGAGGGAACGACAGAGTCATAGAGGGAACGACAGAGTCAGAGAGGGAACAACAGAGACAGAGAGGGAACGACAGAGACAGAGGGGGAACGACAGAGACAGAGGGGGAACGACAGAGACAGAGAGGGAACGACAGAGTCATAGAGGGAACGACAGAGACAGAGAGGGAACGACAGAGTCAGAGAGGGAACGACAGAGACAGAGAGGGAACGACAGAGTCAGAGAGGGAACGACAGAGACAGAGAGGGAACGACAGAGAGCTACAAAAATTACGAATTTTAAAAGAAAAACACAATTTTCTGAAAAAAACGCAGATTTAGTTACCATTTTTTTTGCTTAGTATTAAACCTCACTTAATGCCGATTCTAAAACCGTTTTTAAACTGTCTCAGACTTTGAAAAATACCACGCTAATGGGTACGTAAATCAAACCATAATTTTATTAATTTTAAGCCTCTTAAAATCCTTAATGACCGCTTGTTCCCAGGTAGTTGAAGGGTGTTTTTGGGTTGCAGGTGGAGATAACATGAGGGGTATAAAGGCATTGGGCAATAGGTCAACTATTCAGTCGCTCGCAAATCGCAATTGCTTGTCTTTGCTCGCCACTTCTTTGATTACTCCAGTACTTGTTCAGTTTGAATCATCATGCCCCGCTTACGAGAGTTTTCGCCGTTACAAATAGCCAACATGCACTATTATTATGGATTGTGCCATGGATCTGCAAGAGCTGTTATTATCTGCGAACTTAACTATAACTGATGACCTGGTAAAGGTCGCGGGTGTCATTTTGGCACTCTTTGGGGGATAATATGTCTAGCAGTGGACGTCTTTCGACTGATATGATGATGATGATGATGAACTATAAATGTCACCTACTAACTAACTATATTATTAACAAGATTTTATTGGAAACTAAGTCATTAGTAACCTAAGTCTTATTAGCTTTAATATTTAATGTATAAATATCATAAAAATATCGATATGCAAAATCATACCCACATCCCTATTCCGTTATGGCGAAATAGTCGTGTCATCATACGCATTTCGCAGCACATGCGACTTTTTGGTTTCAAGCGTATAGTTTTGAAAACACTGCCATCTGGCGTCGAGTAGCCGAACCACCACGTCTCTTGCAAGTCTTGCAACGCAGATAATAACGGACGTAAGAAATATTTATTTGACACTCTAAATTAGACCGTAAAAATATGAAGGTTAAAGTACCTTTTGCATATTAAATTTGCTACCCTTAACAACTTATTGCCACAGTACATTTTAACAAATCAAAAGCGTATTGCAATTGTGTGTTCGTGTTTTATTGAAGTGCGGTTGTATGCGTGCGGCGACACTGGTTCTCTAGGAAAATCGGTTGAATGCCACTTCCAATGGATTCTTTATTCCGTGGGAACGACAGAGACAGAGAGGGAACGACAGAGTCAGAGAGGGAACGACAGAGACAGAGAGGGAACGACAGAGTCAGAGAGGGAACGACAGAGACAGAGAGGGAACGACAGAGACAGAGAGGGAACGACATAGACAGAGAGGGAACGTCAGAGACAGAGAGGGAACGACAGAGACAGAGAGGGAACGACAGAGACAGAGAAGGAACGACAGAGACAGAGAGGGAACGACAGAGACAGAGAGGGAACGACAGAGACAGAGAGGGAACGACAGAGACAGAGAGGGAACGACAGAGACAGAGAGGGAACGACAGAGACAGAGAGGGAACGACAGAGACAGAGAGGGAACGACAGAGACAGAGAGGGAACGACAGAGACAGAGAGGGAACGACAGAGACAGAGAGGGAACGACAGAGACAGAGAGGGAACGACAGAGACAGAGAGGGAACGACAGAGACAGAGAGGGAACGAAAGAGACAGAGAGGGAACGACAGAGACAGAGGGGGAACGACAGAGACAGAGGGGGGACGACAGAGACAGAGGGGGAACGACAGAGACAGAGGGGGAACGACAGAGACAGAGGGGGAACGACAGAGACAGAGGGGGAACGACAGAGACAGAGGGGGAACGACAGAGACAGAGGGGGAACGACAGAGACAGAGGGGGAACGACAGAGACAGAGGGGGAACGACAGAGACAGAGGGGGAACGACAGAGACAGAGAGGGAACGACAGAGACAGAGAGGGAACGACAGAGTCAGAGAGGGAACGACAGAGACAGAGAGGGAACGACAGAGTCAGAGAGGGAACGACAGAGTCAGAGAGGGAACGACAGAGATAGAGAGGGAACGACAGAGTCAGAGAGGGAACGACAGAGACAGAGAGGGAACGACAGAGACAGAGAGGGAACGACAGAGACAGAGAGGGAACGACAGAGACAGAGAGGGAACGACAGAGTCAGAGAGGGAACGACAGAGTCAGAGAGGGAACGACAGAGACAGAGAGGGAACGACAGAGACAGAGAGGGAACGACAGAGACAGAGAGGGAACGACAGAGACAGAGAGGGAACGACAGAGACAGAGAGGGAACGACAGAGACAGAGAGGGAACGACAGAGACAGAGAGGGAACGACAGAGACAGAGAGGCAACGACAGAGACAGAGAGGGAACGACAGAGACAGAGAGGGAACGACAGAGACAGAGAGGGAACGACAGAGACAGAGAGGGAACGACAGAGTCAGAGAGGGAACGACAGAGACAGAGAGGGAACGACAGAGACAGAGAGGGAACGACAGAGTCAGAGAGGGAACGACAGAGTCAGAGGGGGAACGACAGAGACAGAGAGGGAACGACAGAGACAGAGAGGGAACGACAGAGACAGAGAGGGAACGACAGAGTCAGAGAGGGAACGACAGAGACAGAGAGGGAACGACAGAGTCAGAGAGGGAACGACAGAGTCAGAGAGGGAACGACAGAGTCAGAGAGGGAACGACAGAGATAGAGAGGGAACGACAGAGTCAGAGAGGGAACGACAGAGACAGAGAGGGAACGACAGAGAGCTACAAAAATTACGAATTTTAAAAGAAAAACACAATTTTCTGAAAAAAACGCAGATTTAGTTACCATTTTTTTTGCTTAGTATTAAACCTCACTTAATGCCGATTCTAAAACCGTTTTTAAACTGTCTCAGACTTTGAAAAATACCACGCTAATGGGTACGTAAATCAAACCATAATTTTATTAATTTTAAGCCTCTTAAAATCCTTAATGACCGCTTGTTCCCAGGTAGTTGAAGGGTGTTTTTGGGTTGCAGGTGGAGATAACATGAGGGGTATAAAGGCATTGGGCAATAGGTCAACTATTCAGTCGCTCGCAAATCGCAATTGCTTGTCTTTGCTCGCCACTTCTTTGATTACTCCAGTACTTGTTCAGTTTGAATCATCATGCCCCGCTTACGAGAGTTTTCGCCGTTACAAATAGCCAACATGCACTATTATTATGGATTGTGCCATGGATCTGCAAGAGCTGTTATTATCTGCGAACTTAACTATAACTGATGACCTGGTAAAGGTCGCGGGTGTCATTTTGGCACTCTTTGGGGGATAATATGTCTAGCAGTGGACGTCTTTCGACTGATATGATGATGATGATGATGAACTATAAATGTCACCTACTAACTAACTATATTATTAACAAGATTTTATTGGAAACTAAGTCATTAGTAACCTAAGTCTTATTAGCTTTAATATTTAATGTATAAATATCATAAAAATATCGATATGCAAAATCATACCCACATCCCTATTCCGTTATGGCGAAATAGTCGTGTCATCATACGCATTTCGCAGCACATGCGACTTTTTGGTTTCAAGCGTATAGTTTTGAAAACACTGCCATCTGGCGTCGAGTAGCCGAACCACCACGTCTCTTGCAAGTCTTGCAACGCAGATAATAACGGACGTAAGAAATATTTACTTGACACTCTAAATTAGACCGTAAAAATATGAAGGTTAAAGTACCTTTTGCATATTAAATTTGCTACCCTTAACAACTTATTGCCACAGTACATTTTAACAAATCAAAAGCGTATTGCAATTGTGTGTTCGTGTTTTATTGAAGTGCGGTTGTATGCGTGCGGCGACACTGGTTCTCTAGGAAAATCGGTTGAATGCCACTTCCAATGGATTCTTTATTCCGTGGGAACGACAGAGACAGAGAGGGAACGACAGAGTCAGAGAGGGAACGACAGAGACAGAGAGGGAACGACAGAGTCAGAGAGGGAACGACAGAGACAGAGAGGGAACGACAGAGACAGAGAGGGAACGACAGAGACAGAGAGGGAACGACAGAGACAGAGAGGGAACGACAGAGACAGAGAAGGAACGACAGAGACAGAGAGGGAACGACAGAGACAGAGAGGGAACGACAGAGACAGAGAGGGAACGACAGAGACAGAGAGGGAACGACAGAGACAGAGAGGGAACGACAGAGTCAGAGAGGGAACGACAGAGACAGAGAGGGAACGACAGAGACAGAGAGGGAACGACAGAGACAGAGAGGGAACGACAGAGTCAGAGAGGGAACGACAGAGTCAGAGAGGGAACGACAGAGACAGAGAGGGAACGACAGAGACAGAGAGGGAACGACAGAGACAGAGAGGGAACGACAGAGTCAGAGAGGGAACGACAGAGACAGAGAGGGAACGACAGAGACAGAGGGGGAACGACAGAGACAGAGGGGGAACGACAGAGACAGAGAGGGAACGACAGAGACAGAGAGGGAACGACAGAGACAGAGAGGGAACGACAGAGACAGAGAGGGAACGACAGAGACAGAGAGGGAACGACAGAGACAGAGAGGGAACGACAGAGACAGAGAGGGAACGACAGAGACAGAGAGGGAACGACAGAGACAGAGAGGGAACGACAGAGACAGAGAGGGAACGACAGAGTCAGAGAGGGAACGACAGAGACAGAGAGGGAACGACAGAGTCAGAGAGGGAACGACAGAGTCAGAGAGGGAACGACAGAGACAGAGAGGGAACGACAGAGACAGAGAGGGAACGACAGAGACAGAGAGGGAACGACAGAGACAGAGAGGGAACGACAGAGACAGAGGGGGAACGACAGAGACAGAGGGGGAACGACAGAGACAGGGGGGGAACGACAGAGACAGAGGGGGAACGACAGAGACAGAGGGGGAACGACAGAGACAGAGGGGGAACGACAGAGACAGAGGGGGAACGACAGAGACAGAGGGGGAACGACAGAGACAGAGGGGGAACGACAGAGACAGAGGGGGAACGACAGAGACAGAGAGGGAACGACAGAGACAGAGAGGGAACGACAGAGACAGAGAGGGAACGACAGAGACAGAGAGGGAACGACAGAGACAGAGGGGGAACGACAGAGACAGAGGGGGAACGACAGAGACAGAGGGGGAACGACAGAGACAGAGGGGGAACGACAGAGACAGAGGGGGAACGACAAAGACAGAGGGGGAACGACAGAGACAGAGGGGGAACGACAGAGACAGAAGAGGAACGACAGAGACAGAGGGGGAACGACAGAGACAGAGGGGGAACGACAAAGACAGAGGGGGAACGACAGAGACAGAGAGGGAACGACAGAGACAGAGAGGGAACGACAGAGACAGAGAGGGAACGACAGAGACAGAGAGGGAACGACAGAGACAGAGAGGGAACGACAGAGACAGAGAGGGAACGACAGAGACAGAGAGGGAACGACAGAGTCAGAGAGGGAACGACAGAGACAGAGAGGGAACGACAGAGACAGAGAGGGAACGACAGAGACAGAGAGGGAACGACAGAGTCAGAGAGGGAACGACAGAGACAGAGAGGGAACGACAGAGTCAGAGAGAGAACGACAGAGACAGAGAGGGAACGACAGAGACAGAGAGGGAACGACAGAGTCAGAGAGGGAACGACAGAGTCAGAGAGGGAACGACAGAGACAGAGAGGGAACGACAGAGACAGAGAGGGAACGACAGAGTCAGAGAGGGAACGACAAAGACAGAGAGGGAACGACAGAGACAGAGAGGGAACGACAGAGACAGAGAGGGAACGACAGAGACAGAGGGGGAACGACAGAGACAGAGAGGGAACGACAGAGACAGAGGGGGAACGACAGAGACAGAGGGGGAACGACAGAGACAGAGGGGGAACGACAGAGACAGAGGGGGAACGACAGAGACAGAGGGGGAACGACAGAGACAGAGGGGGAACGACAGAGACAGAGGGGGAACGACAGAGACAGAGGGGGAACGACAGAGACAGAGGGGGAACGACAGAGACAGAGAGGGAACGACAGAGACAGAGAGGGAACGACAGAGACAGAGAGGGAACGACAGAGACAGAGGGGGAACGACAGAGACAGAGAGGGAACGACAGAGACAGAGAGGGAACGACAGAGACAGAGAGGGAACGACAGAGACAGAGGGGGAACGACAGATACCCTGGGAACGACAGAGACAGAGGGGGAACGACAGAGACAGAGGGGGAACGACAGAGACAGAGAGGGAACGACAGAGACAGAGAGGGAACGACAGAGACAGAGAGGGAACGACAGAGACAGAGAGGGAACGACAGAGACAGAGAGGGAACGACAGAGACAGAGAGGGAACGACAGAGACAGAGAGGGAACGACAGAGACAGAGAGGGAACGACAGAGACAGAGAGGGAACGACAGAGACAGAGAGGGAACGACAGAGACAGAGAGGGAACGACAGAGACAGAGAGGGAACGACAGAGATAGAGAGGGAACGACAGAGTCAGAGAGGGAACGACAGAGACAGAGAGGGAACGACAGAGAGCTACAAAAATTACGAATTTTAAAAGAAAAACACAATTTTCTGAAAAAAACGCAGATTTAGTTACCATTTTTTTTGCTTAGTATTAAACCTCACTTAATGCCGATTCTAAAACCGTTTTTAAACTGTCTCAGACTTTGAAAAATACCACGCTAATGGGTACGTAAATCAAACCATAATTTTATTAATTTTAAGCCTCTTAAAATCCTTAATGACCGCTTGTTCCCAGGTAGTTGAAGGGTGTTTTTGGGTTGCAGGTGGAGATAACATGAGGGGTATAAAGGCATTGGGCAATAGGTCAACTATTCAGTCGCTCGCAAATCGCAATTGCTTGTCTTTGCTCGCCACTTCTTTGATTACTCCAGTACTTGTTCAGTTTGAATCATCATGCCCCGCTTACGAGAGTTTTCGCCGTTACAAATAGCCAACATGCACTATTATTATGGATTGTGCCATGGATCTGCAAGAGCTGTTATTATCTGCGAACTTAACTATAACTGATGACCTGGTAAAGGTCGCGGGTGTCATTTTGGCACTCTTTGGGGGATAATATGTCTAGCAGTGGACGTCTTTCGACTGATATGATGATGATGATGATGAACTATAAATGTCACCTACTAACTAACTATATTATTAACAAGATTTTATTGGAAACTAAGTCATTAGTAACCTAAGTCTTATTAGCTTTAATATTTAATGTATAAATATCATAAAAATATCGATATGCAAAATCATACCCACATCCCTATTCCGTTATGGCGAAATAGTCGTGTCATCATACGCATTTCGCAGCACATGCGACTTTTTGGTTTCAAGCGTATAATTTTGAAAACACTGCCATCTGGCGTCGAGTAGCCGAACCACCACGTCTCTTGCAAGTCTTGCAACGCAGATAATAACGGACGTAAGAAATATTTACTTGACACTCTAAATTAGACCGTAAAAATATGAAGGTTAAAGTACCTTTTGCATATTAAATTTGCTACCCTTAACAACGTATTGCCACAGTACATTTTAACAAATCAAAAGCGTATTGCAATTGTGTGTTCGTGTTTTATTGAAGTGCGGTTGTATGCGTGCGGCGACACTGGTTCTCTAGGAAAATCGGTTGAATGCCACTTCCAATGGATTCTTTATTCCGTGGGAACGACAGAGACAGAGAGGGAACGACAGAGTCAGAGAGGGAACGACAGAGACAGAGAGGGAACGACAGAGTCAGAGAGGGAACGACAGAGACAGAGAGGGAACGACAGAGACAGAGAGGGAACGACAGAGACAGAGAGGGAACGACAGAGTCAGAGAGGGAACGACAGAGTCAGAGAGGGAACGACAGAGACAGAGAGGGAACGACAGAGACAGAGAGGGAACGACAGAGACAGAGAGGGAACGACAGAGACAGAGAGGGAACGACAGAGACAGAGAGGGAACGACAGAGTCAGAGAGGGAACGACAGAGTCAGAGAGGGAACGACAGAGACAGAGAGGGAACGACAGAGACAGAGAGGGAACGACAGAGTCAGAGAGGGAACGACAGAGACAGAGAGGGAACGACAGAGACAGATAGGGAACGACAGAGACAGAGAGGGAACGACAGAGTCAGAGAGGGAACGACAGAGACAGAGAGGGAACGACAGAGACAGAGAGGGAACGACAGAGACAGAGAGGGAACGACAGAGACAGAGAGGGAACGACAGAGACAGAGAGGGAACGACAGAGACAGAGAGGGAACGACAGAGACAGAGAGGGAACGACAGAGACAGAGAGGGAACGACAGAGACAGAGAGGGAACGACAGAGTCAGAGAGGGAACGACAGAGACAGAGAGGGAACGACAGAGTCAGAGAGGGAACGACAGAGTCAGAGAGGGAACGACAGAGACAGAGAGGGAACGACAGAGACAGAGAGGGAACGACAGAGTCAGAGAGGGAACGACAGAGACAGAGAGGGAACGACAGAGACAGAGAGGGAACGACAGAGACAGAGAGGGAACGACAGAGTCATAGAGGGAACGACAGAGACAGAGAGGGAACGACAGAGTCAGAGAGGGAACGACAGAGACAGAGAGGGAACGACAGAGTCAGAGAGGGAACGACAGAGAAAGAGAGGGAACGACAGAGACAGAGAGGGAACGACAGAGACAGAGAGGGAACGACAGAGACAGAGAGGGAACGACAGAGACAGAGAGGGAACGACAGAGACAGAGAGGGAACGACAGAGACAGAGAGGGAACGACAGAGACAGAGAGGGAACGACAGAGACAGAGAGGGAACGACAGAGACAGAGAGGGAACGACAGAGATAGAGAGGGAACGACAGAGTCAGAGAGGGAACGACAGAGACAGAGAGGGAACGACAGAGAGCTACAAAAATTACGAATTTTAAAAGAAAAACACAATTTTCTGAAAAAAACGCAGATTTAGTTACCATTTTTTTTGCTTAGTATTAAACCTCACTTAATGCCGATTCTAAAACCGTTTTTAAACTGTCTCAGACTTTGAAAAATACCACGCTAATGGGTACGTAAATCAAACCATAATTTTATTAATTTTAAGCCTCTTAAAATCCTTAATGACCGCTTGTTCCCAGGTAGTTGAAGGGTGTTTTTGGGTTGCAGGTGGAGATAACATGAGGGGTATAAAGGCATTGGGCAATAGGTCAACTATTCAGTCGCTCGCAAATCGCAATTGCTTGTCTTTGCTCGCCACTTCTTTGATTACTCCAGTACTTGTTCAGTTTGAATCATCATGCCCCGCTTACGAGAGTTTTCGCCGTTACAAATAGCCAACATGCACTATTATTATGGATTGTGCCATGGATCTGCAAGAGCTGTTATTATCTGCGAACTTAACTATAACTGATGACCTGGTAAAGGTCGCGGGTGTCATTTTGGCACTCTTTGGGGGATAATATGTCTAGCAGTGGACGTCTTTCGACTGATATGATGATGATGATGATGAACTATAAATGTCACCTACTAACTAACTATATTATTAACAAGATTTTATTGGAAACTAAGTCATTAGTAACCTAAGTCTTATTAGCTTTAATATTTAATGTATAAATATCATAAAAATATCGATATGCAAAATCATACCCACATCCCTATTCCGTTATGGCGAAATAGTCGTGTCATCATACGCATTTCGCAGCACATGCGACTTTTTGGTTTCAAGCGTATAATTTTGAAAACACTGCCATCTGGCGTCGAGTAGCCGAACCACCACGTCTCTTGCAAGTCTTGCAACGCAGATAATAACGGACGTAAGAAATATTTACTTGACACTCTAAATTAGACCGTAAAAATATGAAGGTTAAAGTACCTTTTGCATATTAAATTTGCTACCCTTAACAACGTATTGCCACAGTACATTTTAACAAATCAAAAGCGTATTGCAATTGTGTGTTCGTGTTTTATTGAAGTGCGGTTGTATGCGTGCGGCGACACTGGTTCTCTAGGAAAATCGGTTGAATGCCACTTCCAATGGATTCTTTATTCCGTGGGAACGACAGAGACAGAGAGGGAACGACAGAGTCAGAGAGGGAACGACAGAGACAGAGAGGGAACGACAGAGTCAGAGAGGGAACGACAGAGACAGAGAGGGAACGACAGAGACAGAGAGGGAACGACAGAGACAGAGAGGGAACGACAGAGACAGAGAGGGAACGACAGAGACAGAGAAGGAACGACAGAGACAGAGAGGGAACGACAGAGACAGAGAGGGAACGACAGAGACAGAGAGGGAACGACAGAGACAGAGAGGGAACGACAGAGACAGAGAGGGAACGACAGAGTCAGAGAGGGAACGACAGAGTCAGAGAGGGAACGACAGAGACAGAGAGGGAACGACAGAGACAGAGAGGGAACGACAGAGTCAGAGAGGGAACGACAGAGTCAGAGAGGGAACGACAGAGACAGAGAGGGAACGACAGAGACAGAGAGGGAACGACAGAGACAGAGGGGGAACGACAGAGACAGAGGGGGAACGACAGAGACAGAGGGGGAACGACAGAGACAGAGGGGGAACGACAGAGACAGAGAGGGAACGACAGAGACAGAGGGGGAACGACAGAGACAGAGGGGGAACGACAGAGACAGAGGGGAAACGACAGAGACAGAGGGGGGACGACAGAGACAGAGGGGGAACGACAGAGACAGAGGGGGAACGACAGAGACAGAGGGGGAACGACAGAGACAGAGAGGGAACGACAGAGAGAGAGGGGGAACGACAGAGACAGAGGGGGAACGACAGAGACAGAGGGGGAACGACAGAGACAGAGGGGGAACGACAGAGACAGAGGGGGAACGACAGAGACAGAGGGGGAACGACAGAGACAGAGGGGGAACGACAGAGACAGAGGGGGAACGACAGAGACAGAGGGGGAACGACAGAGACAGAGGGGGAACGACAGAGACAGAGAGGGAACGACAGAGACAGAGGGGGAACGACAGAGACAGAGGGGGAACGACAGAGACAGAGAGGGAACGACAGAGACAGAGAGGGAACGACAGAGACAGAGAGGGAACGACAGAGACAGAGAGGGAACGACAGAGACAGAGAGGGAACGACAGAGACAGAGAGGGAACGACAGAGACAGAGAGGGAACGACAGAGTCAGAGAGGGAACAACAGAGACAGAGAGGGAACAACAGAGACAGAGAGGGAACGACAGAGTCAGAGAGGGAACGACAGAGTCAGAGAGGGAACAACAGAGTCAGAGAGAGAACAACAGAGTCAGAGAGGGAACGACAGAGACAGAGAGGGAACAACAGAGACAGAGAGGGAACGACAGAGACAGAGAGGGAACGACAGAGTCAGAGAGAGAACGACAGAGTCAGAGAGGGAACGACAGAGTCAGAGAGAGAACGACAGAGTCAGAGAGGGAACGACAGAGACAGAGAGGGAACGACAGAGACAGAGAGGGAACGACAGAGTCAGAGAGGGAACGACAGAGACAGAGAGGGAACGACAGAGACAGAGGGGGAACGACAGAGACAGAGAGGGAACGACAGAGACAGAGGGGGAACGACAGAGACAGAGGGGGAACGACAGAGACAGAGAGGGAACGACAGAGACAGAGGTTGAACGACAGAGACAGAGGGGGAACGACAGAGACAGAGGGGGAACGACAGAGACAGAGGGGGAACGACAGAGACAGAGGGGGAACGACAGAGACAGAGGGGGAACGACAGAGACAGAGAGGGAACGACAGAGACAGAGGGGGAACGACAGAGACAGAGGGGGAACGACAGAGACAGAGGGGGAACGACAGAGACAGAGGGGGAACGACAGAGACAGAGGGGGTACGACAGAGACAGAGGGGGAACGACAGAGACAGAGGGGGAACGACAGAGACAGAGGGGGAACGACAGAGACAGAGAGGGAACGACAGAGACAGAGAGGGAACGACAGAGACAGAGAGGGAACGACAGAGACAGAGAGGGAACGACAGAGACAGAGAGGGAACGACAGAGACAGAGAGGGAACGACAGAGACAGAGAGGGAACGACAGAGACAGAGAGGGAACGACAGAGACAGAGAGGGAACGACAGAGTCAGAGAGGGAACGACAGAGACAGAGAGGGAACGACAGAGACAGAGAGGGAACGACAGAGACAGAGAGGGAACGACAGAGACAGAGAGGGAACGACAGAGACAGAGAGGGAACGACAGAGACAGAGAGGGAACGACAGAGACAGAGAGGGAACGATAGAGACAGAGAGGGAACGACAGAGACAGAGAGGGAACGACAGAGACAGAGAGGGAACGACAGAGACAGAGAGGGAACGACAGAGACAGAGAGGGAACGACAGAGACAGAGAGGGAACGACAGAGACAGGGAGGGAACGACAGAGACAGGGAGGGAACGACAGAGACAGGGAGGGAACGACAGAGACAGGGAGGGAACGACAGAGACAGAGAGGGAACGACAGAGACAGAGAGGGAACGACAGAGACAGAGAGGGAACGACAGAGACAGAGAGGGAACGACAGAGTCAGAGAGGGAACGACAGAGACAGAGAGGGAACGACAGAGACAGAGAGGGAACGACAGAGACAGAGAGGGAACGACAGAGACAGAGAGGGAACGACAGAGACAGAGAGGGAACGACAGAGACAGAGAGGGAACGACAGAGACAGAGAGGGAACGACAGAGACAGAGAGGGAACGACAGAGACAGAGAGGGAACGACAGAGACAGAGAGGCAACGACAGAGACAGAGAGGGAACGACAGAGACAGAGAGGGAACGACAGAGACAGAGAGGGAACGACAGAGACAGAGAGGGAACGACAGAGTCAGAGAGGGAACGACAGAGACAGAGAGGGAACGACAGAGACAGAGAGGGAACGACAGAGTCAGAGAGGGAACGACAGAGTCAGAGGGGGAACGACAGAGACAGAGAGGGAACGACAGAGACAGAGAGGGAACGACAGAGACAGAGAGGGAACGACAGAGTCAGAGAGGGAACGACAGAGACAGAGAGGGAACGACAGAGTCAGAGAGGGAACGACAGAGTCAGAGAGGGAACGACAGAGATAGAGAGGGAACGACAGAGTCAGAGAGGGAACGACAGAGACAGAGAGGGAACGACAGAGACAGAGAGGGAACGACAGAGACAGAGAGGGAACGACAGAGACAGAGAGGGAACGACAGAGTCAGAGAGGGAACGACAGAGTCAGAGAGGGAACGACAGAGACAGAGAGGGAACGACAGAGACAGAGAGGGAACGACAGAGACAGAGAGGGAACGACAGAGACAGAGAGGGAACGACAGAGACAGAGAGGCAACGACAGAGACAGAGAGGGAACGACAGAGACAGAGAGGGAACGACAGAGACAGAGAGGGAACGACAGAGACAGAGAGGGAACGACAGAGTCAGAGAGGGAACGACAGAGACAGAGAGGGAACGACAGAGACAGAGAGGGAACGACAGAGTCAGAGAGGGAACGACAGAGTCAGAGGGGGAACGACAGAGACAGAGAGGGAACGACAGAGACAGAGAGGGAACGACAGAGACAGAGAGGGAACGACAGAGTCAGAGAGGGAACGACAGAGACAGAGAGGGAACGACAGAGTCAGAGAGGGAACGACAGAGTCAGAGAGGGAACGACAGAGATAGAGAGGGAACGACAGAGTCAGAGAGGGAACGACAGAGACAGAGAGGGAACGACAGAGAGCTACAAAAATTACGAATTTTAAAAGAAAAACACAATTTTCTGAAAAAAACGCAGATTTAGTTACCATTTTTTTTGCTTAGTATTAAACCTCACTTAATGCCGATTCTAAAACCGTTTTTAAACTGTCTCAGACTTTGAAAAATACCACGCTAATGGGTACGTAAATCAAACCATAATTTTATTAATTTTAAGCCTCTTAAAATCCTTAATGACCGCTTGTTCCCAGGTAGTTGAAGGGTGTTTTTGGGTTGCAGGTGGAGATAACATGAGGGGTATAAAGGCATTGGGCAATAGGTCAACTATTCAGTCGCTCGCAAATCGCAATTGCTTGTCTTTGCTCGCCACTTCTTTGATTACTCCAGTACTTGTTCAGTTTGAATCATCATGCCCCGCTTACGAGAGTTTTCGCCGTTACAAATAGCCAACATGCACTATTATTATGGATTGTGCCATGGATCTGCAAGAGCTGTTATTATCTGCGAACTTAACTATAACTGATGACCTGGTAAAGGTCGCGGGTGTCATTTTGGCACTCTTTGGGGGATAATATGTCTAGCAGTGGACGTCTTTCGACTGATATGATGATGATGATGATGAACTATAAATGTCACCTACTAACTAACTATATTATTAACAAGATTTTATTGGAAACTAAGTCATTAGTAACCTAAGTCTTATTAGCTTTAATATTTAATGTATAAATATCATAAAAATATCGATATGCAAAATCATACCCACATCCCTATTCCGTTATGGCGAAATAGTCGTGTCATCATACGCATTTCGCAGCACATGCGACTTTTTGGTTTCAAGCGTATAATTTTGAAAACACTGCCATCTGGCGTCGAGTAGCCGAACCACCACGTCTCTTGCAAGTCTTGCAACGCAGATAATAACGGACGTAAGAAATATTTACTTGACACTCTAAATTAGACCGTAAAAATATGAAGGTTAAAGTACCTTTTGCATATTAAATTTGCTACCCTTAACAACTTATTGCCACAGTACATTTTAACAAATCAAAAGCGTATTGCAATTGTGTGTTCGTGTTTTATTGAAGTGCGGTTGTATGCGTGCGGCGACACTGGTTCTCTAGGAAAATCGGTTGAATGCCACTTCCAATGGATTCTTTATTCCGTGGGAACGACAGAGACAGAGAGGGAACGACAGAGTCAGAGAGGGAACGACAGAGACAGAGAGGGAACGACAGAGTCAGAGAGGGAACGACAGAGACAGAGAGGGAACGACAGAGACAGAGAGGGAACGACAGAGACAGAGAGGGAACGACAGAGACAGAGAGGGAACGACAGAGACAGAGAAGGAACGACAGAGACAGAGAGGGAACGACAGAGACAGAGAGGGAACGACAGAGACAGAGAGGGAACGACAGAGACAGAGAGGGAACGACAGAGACAGAGAGGGAACGACAGAGACAGAGAGGGAACGACAGAGTCAGAGAGGGAACGACAGAGTCAGAGAGGGAACGACAGAGACAGAGAGGGAACGACAGAGACAGAGAGGGAACGACAGAGACAGAGAGGGAACGACAGAGTCAGAAAGGGAACGACAGAGACAGAGAGGGAACGACAGAGACAGATAGGGAACGACAGAGACAGAGAGGGAACGACAGAGTCAGAGAGGGAACGACAGAGACAGAGAGGGAACGACAGAGACAGAGAGGGAACGACAGAGACAGAGAGGGAACGACAGAGACAGAGAGGGAACGACAGAGACAGAGAGGGAACGACAGAGACAGAGAGGGAACGACAGAGACAGAGAGGGAACGACAGAGACAGAGAGGGAACGACAGAGACAGAGAGGGAACGACAGAGTCAGAGAGGGAACGACAGAGACAGAGAGGGAACGACAGAGTCAGAGAGGGAACGACAGAGTCAGAGAGGGAACGACAGAGACAGAGAGGGAACGACAGAGACAGAGAGGGAACGACAGAGACAGAGAGGGAACGACAGAGACAGAGAGGGAACGACAGAGACAGAGGGGGAACGACAGAGACAGAGGGGGAACGACAGAGACAGAGGGGGAACGACAGAGACAGAGGGGGAACGACAGAGACAGAGGGGGAACGACAGAGACAGAGGGGGAACGACAGAGACAGAGGGGGAACGACAGAGACAGAGGGGGAACGACAGAGACAGAGGGGGGACGACAGAGACAGAGGGGGAACGACAGAGACAGAGGGGGAACGACAGAGACAGAGGGGGAACGACAGAGACAGAGGGGGAACGACAGAGACAGAGGGGGAACGACATAGACAGATGGGGAACGACAGAGACAGAGGGGGAACGACAGAGACAGAGAGGGAACGACAGAGACAGAGAGGGAACGACAGAGACAGAGAGGGAACGACAGAGACAGAGAGGGAACGACAGAGACAGAGAGGGAACGACAGAGACAGAGAGGGAACGACAGAGACAGAGAGGGAACGACAGAGACAGAGAGGGAACGACAGAGATAGAGAGGGAACGACAGAGACAGAGAGGGAACGACAGAGTCATAGAGGGAACGACAGAGTCAGAGAGGGAACGACAGAGACAGAGAGGGAACGACAGAGACAGAGAGGGAACGACAGAGACAGAGAGGGAACGACAGAGACAGAGAGGGAACGACAGAGACAGAGAGGGAACGACAGAGACAGAGAGGGAACGACAGAGTCAGAGAGGGAACGACAGAGACAGAGAGGGAACGACAGAGTCATAGAGGGAACGACAGAGACAGAGAGGGAACGACAGAGACAGAGAGGGAACGACAGAGACAGAGAGGGAACGACAGAGACAGAGAGGGAACGACAGAGACAGAGGGGGAACGACAGAGACAGAGGGGGAACGACAGAGACAGAGGGGGAACGACAGAGACAGAGGGGGAACGACAGAGACAGAGGGGGAACGACAGAGACAGAGGGGGAACGACAGAGACAGAGGGGGAACGACAGAGACAGAGGGGGAACGACAGAGACAGAGGAGGAACGACAGAGACAGAGGGGGGACGACAGAGACAGAGGGGGGACGACAGAGACAGAGGGGGAACGACAGAGACAGAGGGGGAACGACAGAGACAGAGGGGGAACGACAGAGACAGAGGGGGAACGACAGAGACAGAGGGGGAACGACAGAGACAGAGGGGGAACGACAGAGACAGAGAGGGAACGACAGAGACAGAGAGGGAACGACAGAGACAGAGAGGGAACGACAGAGACAGAGAGGGAACGACAGAGACAGAGAGGGAACGGCAGAGACAGAGAGGGAACGACAGAGACAGAGAGGGAACGACAGAGACAGAGAGGGAACGACAGAGATAGAGAGGGAACGACAGAGACAGAGAGGGAACGACAGAGTCATAGAGGGAACGACAGAGTCAGAGAGGGAACGACAGAGACAGAGAGGGAACGACAGAGACAGAGGGGGAACGACAGAGACAGAGGGGGAACGACAGAGACAGAGGGGGAACGACAGAGACAGAGGGGGAACGACAGAGACAGAGGGGGAACGACAGAGACAGAGGGGGAACGACAGAGACAGAGGGGGAACGACAGAGACAGAGGGGGAACGACAGAGACAGAGGGGGAACGACAGATACAGAGGGGGAACGACAGAGACAGAGGGGGAACGACAGAGTCAGAGAGGGAACGACAGAGTCAGAGAGGGAACGACAGAGACAGAGAGGGAACGACAGAGACAGAGAGGGAACGACAGAGACAGAGAGGGAACGACAGAGACAGAGAGGGAACGACAGAGACAGAGAGGGAACGATAGAGACAGAGGGGGAACGACAGAGACAGAGGGGGAACGACAGAGACAGAGGGGGAACGACAGAGACAGAGGGGGAACGACAGATACAGAGGGGGAACGACAGAGACAGAGGGGGAACGACAGAGACAGAGGGGGAACGACAGAGACAGAGAGGGAACGACAGAGACAGAGAGGGAACGACAGAGACAGAGAGGGAACGACAGAGTCAGAGAGGGAACGACAGAAACAGAGAGGGAACGACAGAGTCAGAGAGGGAACGACAGAGACAGAGAGGGAACGACAGAGACAGAGAGGGAACGACAGAGACAGAGAGGGAACGACAGAGTCAGAGAGGGAACGACAGAGACAGAGAGGGAACGACAGAGACAGAGAGGGAACGACAGAGTCAGAGAGGGAACGACAGAGTCAGAGGGGGAACGACAGAGACAGAGAGGGAACGACAGAGACAGAGAGGGAACGACAGAGACAGAGAGGGAACGACAGAGTCAGAGAGGGAACGACAGAGACAGAGAGGGAACGACAGAGACAGAGAGGGAACGACAGAGACAGAGAGGGAACGACAGAGACAGAGAGGGAACGACAGAGACAGAGAGGGAACGACAGAGACAGAGAGGGAACGACAGAGACAGAGAGGGAACGACAGAGACAGAGAGGGAACGACAGAGACAGAGAGGGAACGACAGAGACAGAGAGGGAACGACAGAGACAGAGAGGGAATGACAGAGACAGAGAGGGAACGACAGAGTCAGAGAGGGAACGACAGAGACAGAGAGGGAACGACAGAGACAGAGAGGGAACGACAGAGACAGAGAGGGAACGACAGAGACAGAGAGGGAACGACAGAGACAGAGAGGGAACGACAGAGACAGAGAGGGAACGACAGAGACAGAGAGGGAACGATAGAGACAGAGAGGGAACGACAGAGACAGAGAGGGAACGACAGAGACAGAGAGGGAACGACAGAGACAGAGAGGGAACGACAGAGACAGAGAGGGAACGACAGAGACAGAGAGGGAACGACAGAGACAGGGAGGGAACGACAGAGACAGGGAGGGAACGACAGAGACAGGGAGGGAACGACAGAGACAGAGAGGGAACGACAGAGACAGAGAGGGAACGACAGAGACAGAGAGGGAACGACAGAGACAGAGAGGGAACGACAGAGTCAGAGAGGGAACGACAGAGACAGAGAGGGAACGACAGAGACAGAGAGGGAACGACAGAGACAGAGAGGGAACGACAGAGACAGAGAGGGAACGACAGAGACAGAGAGGGAACGACAGAGACAGAGAGGGAACGACAGAGACAGAGAGGGAACGACAGAGACAGAGAGGGAACGACAGAGACAGAGAGGGAACGACAGAGACAGAGAGGGAACGACAGAGACAGAGAGGGAACGACAGAGACAGAGAGGGAACGACAGAGACAGAGAGGGAACGACAGAGACAGAGAGGGAACGACAGAGTCAGAGAGGGAACGACAGAGTCAGAGAGGGAACGACAGAGTCAGAGAGGGAACGACAGAGACAGAGGGGGAACGACAGAGACAGAGTAGGAACGACAGAGACAGAGGGACAACGACAGAGACAGAGGGGGAACGACAGAGCCAGAGGGGGAACGACAGAGACAAAGGGGGAACGACAGAGACAGAGGGGGAACGACAGAGACAGAGGGGGAACGACAGAGACAGAGGGGGAACGACAGAGTGTCACCTGACAATAACTCACCTAAGTCCTACTTACTCGGGGAATATTACCGGGACATTAAATAAGTAAGATTGATTACAAGGTATAATTTATTTTAATTAATCATGCAAATATACTTAGTTTAGCTTAATATTCTAGCTTTAGGTTTCTATATTTAAGTTTAGGTTTTTATATTTTATGTTAAGATTCTAGGTTTAACATTTTAGGTTTAAGATTCTAGGTTTAAGGTTTTAGGTTAAAGATTCTAGTTTTAGGTTTAAGATTATATATTTAAGATTCTAGGATTAAAACTGAATTTAATTACTTAAGCTTATAATAACCCTAAGGTCCTATGTTAAAGTAGGGCAGGGCAAATGGGTCCGAAGCCTAGATTTTGGGTCAGACGAAATACAGGAGAGTTGGGCAATCTTCCCATTATACCCAACGTCCCTCGGCGGTGCGTAAGCGTGACGCGGGCTTGGTACGCAGAGATGCCGGAGATCTGTAAGAGTAGCAGCGGCAGCAGCGTTCAGGTAGGGCCTTAGGGGGAAGTCGAAGCGCCCGCACTTAGTAGTGGGGAGGTCGTCGGGGACTCTGCCCGGTCCATGACCTATACTGTAGGCCCGCAGGGTGTTCCTGGAACGCGTCCAATAATATTTATTAGGCGGGTACTCATAGTTTAGCCTGGACTGTCATCATCACGCGC